>SEYY01000703.1:16801-24301 GCA_009176605.1 Armadillidium nasatum
ATAAAAATGAACTTACCTGTTAACAGGGACCAGTTAAAGATTACGATTAACGAAAATTTTGCTCTTGATTGATCACACTTCAGTTAAATATGTAACGTCTGTTTCAATTAACCTTAATGTCACCGCGAAGCAGCGAACACATACGAACACAAAAGGAAAAATACAAGTGCCACCGATTTCTGATGCTACCGGGTGAACAACAAGTGTTTATTTTATTATTCCATTTCTATTGGAACGTTCTGAGACTTTAGTGACGTCACAAAGTATCAGCCTTAAAAATACAACCAATCACTGATTGGAATGATTCAATATCCGTGACGTCAAAAGCGCGGGAGAGGTCTCGTCCAATAGGAATTTGAAAAACAGATATTGATTTTCTTTCATTTTCTGGAATAATTTCTGAAGGAACTACTATTTTAATAATTGTATCGACCATTTGCTAATTATCTTAAAATATTTCATGATAATTACCATATTTATATTTTGTTTAAGCATAAGGAGTTCTAAGGTCATTTATTTGAATTAGATGCTTTTTTTTTATGAAGATATGAATTCCTATAATCTTTATTTTTGTTTTATGGTTATTTTTAAAATGTTATGAAAAGTTAGAAAATAATTAATAAAATTAAAACTCTTAATTATAGGAATTTCCAGGATGAAAATACCTACTATCTTACCAATTAAAATCATCAAATGTGTTTATTAATATTTTCTAATAACAGAATAAAATTTTGTATATTAGAGTATGCCTATAAAAATCGTTTTCTTTATTTTGTATTTTCTTTCAAAACTAATGGAAAACTACGAAAAAAAATAGCAAAAAATATTTTATTGGCGTCTAAGAACACTATAAGTTAGGTATTCTCGTAAGTCATTGCATTAATTAAAAGGAGGACAGGTTAGTAATAAAATATACAATTTTTTTATTAAAAAAAAAAGTATACGTTTTGTTTTATTTTAATTTTTAAGGTTAGTGGAAAAATCGTTGTTTTTTTTTTATTTTCTTAACATAAATAATTACTTTTATCTAGATTTTGCTGTCAACCAAGAGAAAACGAATATTATCAATAAATGAGATCACAAATAAAAGGTAAAGGGGAGAGGTGGCATCTAACGCTTCCAGCCCCCTTTCCCCTCTCCTGAAAAAAAAAAAATTCTGTATGAGTCGGTGACCAATAGACTGTTTTCGGTTTTCAGAGTGAACCGCTATAACAGTTTTTAATGTAAGAACAACTTACATTAACTAATCATTTAAGTCAATCCATAGATTATTTAGTATTTACAAATTCCTCTATAAATATTCTATTTATGCGTTACTATCTCTCCGTCCTGATTTTAAATTTGGATTACTCTGATCTTCCTTATCACATACCTTAACGTTCATAATAATGCCTTGTTTGAACTTTTAATCATATACTTATCATATATAAAAGATATATATATATATATATATATACTATATATATATATATATATATATACAGTATATATATATATATATATATATATATATATATTATATATATATATATATCTATATATATATATTATATATATAATATATTAAATATATATATATATAATATAACTATATATATCTATATAATATACAGCCAGGGTGACCCCAAAAAAACATGCCTATTATGCCAATCTTGAAGGACATGTCAGAAGCAACGCCTGTGAACACAATAAAATCTCAATGGAAGCTCTGGCAAAGTATATACTGCGTCAAGCATTACTACAAGACAGGTTCGTTCAATAATATCCTGTAGACTTTCTTGCATCAGTTGGAATGTGAGAAGGCTCCCTCCAAAAGCAGAATTCAGAACTGGGTGAACCATTTTGAGAAATGTGGGACCGTGGAGAACCTCAATGCAGCAACTGAAAATCGTCCAAGCCACTCAGGACGTCCCAGGAAGCGTACAGCCGAGCTAGTAGAGAAAGAGCATGAGAGAGTCAGTTTGCCAAAGTCCGAGACGCTCTGTGCACAAACGAAGTCAGTCTCTCGGTATATCCCTTGAGAAATGCAGGGAAGTATATTATGAATTACTTATTTAGTTTTAACGAAAGTATTCATAAGGTATATCATTAACAAAGCAGTTTGACTATGAAACCAATCTTAGAGGTTTGAAAATTTGTGTGTAAAATATATAGATATATATATATATAATATATATATATATATATATATATATTATTATATATATATATATATATATATATATATATATATATATATATATATATATATATATATATATTATATATATATATATATATATTAATATATATATATATATATATATATATATATATATATATTAATATATATATATATATATATATATATATATATATTATACACAAATTTTCAAACCTCTAAGATTGGTTTCATAGTCAAACTGCTTTGTTAATGATATACCTTATGAATACTTTCGTTAAAACTAAATAAGTAGCGTGGTAAATGACACTTAAGAATTCTGTGGTAAGGTACCTCTTACAAGGTTGACTGAAGCACCGATGTAGTTGAGGTGCGATGTGCTGCAGCCTAAAATTTCTTCGTCCTGGTGAAGTGCGGTTCACTTATTTTTACTTTTAGCAGGGTATTGTTCGTTGTGGTTCAGTATGAAAAGATGACTTTGTTGCTTTACGGTGCTGGTGCACAACTCACACATTGATCTTAACTACCAAGATTTATGTCAATATATTAAATATAGAAGTAAAGGAGTTCTTTTACCACAATACTCTGAGTTTAGTTTTGTAGTTTCTAAGGAAGGAGAATAAACCTCACCGTTCGAAGGCAGTTTAATTATTCATTCGTAAATTTTTTCTTCAGTAGCTCTTTTCTTTTCTGCTCATGCATCTCTTGTTAATTTTGCTGCTCTCACCTCTCTTCTTGCTCCAGCTGCTTTTGCCCGTTCTAGCCAGGATACCTTGTGTTGCTTTTACCCATTATTACCCGGATAGCTTGTAGTTTCTAAAGAAGGAGAATAAATCTCACCGTTCGAAGGCAGTTTAATTATTCATCTTTTAAACCATTTGAATGGCTATATACTAACTTATCTTAACACTAATACATGTGGAGCTCAATAACTCCACATATACAGTAACTGATCATACCACAGTTTTCCCAAGCACAGGATTCGTGTTTCGCCCCTCAAACTCTAAATCATACGTTGATATACAACTACAGTTTTAAACAACTTAGAAAAACTTATGACCAAGTTACTTGTGCTGATACTTGACACTTTTGCTGGTAGAAGGTTTTCTGCAATTTAAATGTTAATAGATTATTAAATAAAATTCAGTATTTTATTTATAGCTACCAATAAACATGGTGTAAATGTAGTATTTTTCTTGTTTTTACAAATTTAAAACATTCACCCTTTTTCATTAAAAACCCCACCACTCACTGGTCTGTGGGTATGGTAAACAAGTGATTGTTTAACATGCATTTTTTATATATTTGAAATATAAAATTACCTGTAAAAGTGAATAATTTGCTCTGGGGTCTTTGAATAATAACCAGCTATTATAAATACAACGAAATTTAGTACAATTACTGTAATATGCATGTCTCAAAGCTCTCATATCACTAAAATGCAAAAAAGCAAAATTTTAACACATACCTTACATATTTTTCTCAAATGAGTAATTTAATAAATCCATTTCGATTTCCCCAGGATGTTTTTTTTTTTTCTTGTTTTCAAGTTGCTGCTGGTGAACTAGTTACCATTTCTCAATTCAATAACAACCTTAAACATATGATGAGGCTTCCTTTCTTTGTCCTTGATCGTCTTCGATTTGAATCAACATACTAGACAACCTTTATTGAATTTCTTATGCACACAGCATTTCCTTATATTTTTAAATTCGTTCCACTGTTGGTTTCTCACGATCGTCTTTTAATATCTGAAATCTATTCTATCCTTTCAAGTTCCGCAGGAATCGTCATCACCCTTTGAGTTATTTATGACTAATATTGTAATTTCTTAACAAAAAGATCTGGAAATATCTAATTCTTCAAATCATTTTTCAGATCACCAGTATAGTTTTCTTAAAGAGCTCCCTTCTGGTGATCTACTTTCCCTTCTCTCTGACTCTTGGTCCTCATCTCTTTGCCATTTTGGTGAATCCTTTGCCGTTACATTTGCATACCGAAAGTTTCGATAGTGTCTGGAAACAAGTTTTAACTTCTAAAATTTCGTCTTTTGATGTCTATCCTTCTCCTTGTAACCTTCTCCCTGATTTCTCCAAAAGTCGTTCCATAGCTGCTGCTAAATTTCATCAAGGGCAATGAAAATGGGAGCAGATTTCATTAGGTGTCAAAAGAGCAGCAGAAAAGAAAATTTAAAAACAAAGCTACAGAATTTTATGAAAAAGAAAGGACTATGCAAAGGGATAATTAGACAATTCTTTCCACCACCAACCCTATTTTCGGAGACCGTTGACACTCTAACGATAACGGAAGCCTCCATACGTCTTCCCTAAGATTACATGTGCGATAACATTTCTTAAAATTGTTAAAAATATTTTTGATTTTATAAATAGCGTGTGTAGCGCATAATGAGTGTCAATTGAAGAAGATCATAAACACTCCCTGTTAGGGTCTGAACTCTGAAGCATATTAGATTATACTTTCTGTGTAAATAAGGCTGAATAGAAATGAATCATTGAGCACTGGAGAAAAGAAAAATATTTCAACCTACATTAACACTAACTCTGCCCTACATGAATTAATTCATCTTTCAGTCAACACCTTCGATCTTCCATATATATATATATATATAATATATATATATATATATATATATATTATATATATATATATATTTATATATATTATTATATATTATATATATATATAGTATAATATATAATAATAATAAAAAAAAAAAAAAAAAAAAAAAAAAAAAAAAAAAAAAAAAAAAAAAAAAAATTGAAAATTTTGTTTGAATGCGCGCCTATATCAATTTGACAGTCAGAACGATTATATGAACGAATGGATTTTTCCTGCAAAAGAGGGAAATCCTATATTGAATACTATGAACACCTGCAGTAAGTTTTTTTTGTTATGTCATGATAATTGATATAGTATAGTGTCGACGATGTTAACATAATAATAATAATAATAATCATAATAATTATAATATATAATAATAATAATAATAATAATAATAATAATAATAATAATAATAATAATAATAATAATAATAATAATAATAATAATAATAATAATAATAATAATAATAATATATAAAATAATAATAATAATAAAAATATAATAATTATAATAAAAATAATAATCTAATAATAATAATAATAATAATAATAATAATAATAAATACATATTTCTTCTTCTTCTTCTTCTTCTTCTTCTTCTTATTTATTTTATTATTATTATTAAATTATTTTATTATTATTATTTATTATTATTATTATTATATTTTATTATTATTATTTTATTATATTATTATTAATTATTAATTTTATTATTATTATTATTATTATTTTTTATTTATTATTAATTTCATTAGCTTAATTATTGTTATTAGTTTAATTTATAATAATGATAATAACTAATTGTAATAATAATAATAATAATAATAATATAGTAAAACATATTCCTATTTTTCTTCCCCTTGGTATTATTATAATTCATTTTTATTATGTTAATATTATTATTATTATTATTATTGTTATTATTATTACTATTATTATTATATTAGTTATTATTATTTTATTAATTTCATTTTAATTATTGTATTATAAATTATATAATAATAATAAATAATAATAATAATAATAATAATAATAATAATAATAATAATAACATAATAATAATAATAAATTAATAAAATAAGAAAAATATAATAATAATAATAATAATAATAATAATAATATAATAATAATAATAATAATAATAATAGTAAAAATAATAATAATAATAATAATAATAATAATAATAATAACAAATATAATACTTATTATTATTATTATAATAGTTATTATTATTATTAGTATAGTAGTTTAGTAGTAATAGTAGTAGTAGTAGTAGTAGTAGTAGTAGTAGTAGTAGTAGTAGTAGTAGTAGTAGTTTAATTGTTATTATTAGTTAAATTTTATAATTCTTTATTATTAGATTATAATTATTTTTTTTTTTATATATTAAATTTTTTTATTACTCTTTTGTTTATTAATATTGCTATTGCTATTTTTTTTTTTTTTGTCAGCTAAAACTATATTATTGAGATCTTAAAATTAGAAAAAGAAGCTGTAAAGAAACCATAATATATATATTATATATATATATTATATATATTATATATAATATATATATATATATAGATTATATATATAATATATAATAACCCTATAAATATCCTGTAAGCCTTTCATGTCGTGAATCTGTCTTGTCTTTCATCTACAGATTTAATACCAACGTCTTACATCATTTCAGAAAAATTTCATTTTTTACCTACCTAGATAAATTTTCATTTTTAACATGTTTTTCTAAGACTATCCATTACTGTTTCATCCTCTCAACTCTGCAATCAATCTCTTTCTTTCATCCTTACGAAAATCTGAAAATTCACATATCTGACTAAAGGTTATAAAGTCTACTAGAGTTACACCATCTATTTTAATGTTTTCCAACTCAGAATGATATTCTTCATTTTTGAGCTTTGAGCAAATTTTCTTGCCTTTACTTTTAGGAGGATTAATCTAAGTTATTTTTGTTGGGACACTCGTTCAAGCTCAAACACCAAATCACGTAATTTTTCTTTTGCATCCGACACCAATACAGTATCGTCAGCAACTCTATAGGAACTAGGAATATAAAATAAATAAAAATGTATTAAAGAAAACCTGATGAATTTGAAGTGATTCATTAGAGTTTTTTAAATATATTTTGTTTTATTTTTACCTTATTTTAAAATATCACTTGCCATCTTTCTTCACCTTATCCTACTCTTCCGTCATTTAATTATCTCCTAAAGTATTCTATCCATCGTTCCTATACTTCTGTATCAATTTGAACTACGCTCTCTTTCAAAGCCTCTATACTATTCATAACTTCTTCCTTCTTATTCAGAACCTTATTCATCTTTTTACAGAATTATTTACTTCTTCCTAATTTGCAACTATCTTCCCACTCCAAATTTCGTTCGCTTTCCCCTTAACTTCTTTTCGTATCCATTTTTATATTTCTTTGATGTTGCCTGATTATTAATCGTCAAATTTCTTGTGAAATATTTTTAAAAAAAAATAATAATAATAATAATAATAATAATAATAATAATAATAATAATAATAATAATAATAATAATAATAATAATAATAATAATTAACAAAATATCTTTCCAAGTTAAAAAAAAAAACTTAAAATCTGCTTTCCGGCTTTTTGTATTATACAAAAACTGTAACTGGGTAACGTACAATAACTGTGGTGTAACTGTAACTTTGGTTACATTCGTCGAGTAACGTAACGATGCACAT
>SEYY01000703.1:44301-49301 GCA_009176605.1 Armadillidium nasatum
ATAAAGATTATTATATATAATATATACTATATTATATTATACATATATTATATAATATATATATATATATATATATATATATATATATATATATATATATATATATATATATATATATATATATATATATATATATATATATATATATATATATATATATATATATATATATATATATATATATATTATATATATATATATATATATATATATATAGTATATATATATATATATATATATATATATATATATATAATATATATATATATATATATATATATATATTATATATATATATATATATATATATATATATATATATATATATATATAATATATATATATATATATATATATCGTCGTGCACATGTCTATGTAAACACATATGATATGACAATTTAATGAATCATTACGAGTATACAGCCTTTATCTATGAGAGAAAATTTAATTAAAAAATCAATAAATGAAATAATTTTTATCAGCTCTAGGCTATAAAGAATTCCTTTTTAATGAGATATATATATATATATATATATATATATATATATATATATATATATATATATATATATATATATATATATATATATATATATATATATATATATATATATATATATATATATATATATATATATATATATATATATATATATATATATATATATATATATATATATATATATATATATATATATATATATATATATATATATATATATAGAACCAGCATCTTCCTTCATCTGGTCATTATATTTTTTTGTCTTTTTCTCATTCTGAAGAGAATTATTCATTTATTTTTTCATCTATGTGAAATTGATCTCTAATTGGTTCTGGGCTTTTTTATTTTATTTTAATTAATTATAATATAAAATAAAGTGCTGGGTTGCCAGAAGCATCTCTCTATCTATGGATGATTCATTCCAAAACTTCGGGAAGCCAAGAAAAACTTTATATCACTTATTGAGCAATACTTTATCACCAAAAATCACTTATTGTATTTGATAATAAAATAAAAACTCACATATCTATAACTTAAAAATGCTGGTGTGTATTTGTACCTGTGTGTGTGTGAGTGAAAAAATTGCGGTATTATTTCTTTACAATCTAAAAAATATATAATATTTTTTTATTCATATTGCTCTATTTGCTCTATATTTATTCAAAGGACAAAATTTGATTCATTCGTTGAAAATGAACGAACGTCCCCAAAGCTTTTCAAAAAGAGAAATAAAAACGCTTCTATGTTTTTACTATTAGTAAAATTCTAATAAAAATTATGAAAAGGTAAAGAATTAAACAACAATAAATTTTTTCGAATAATTATAATAATAAAAAAAATTTTTTTTTATATTTATATATTATTATATATTATATATATATATATATATATATATATATATATATATATATATATATATATATATATATATATATATATATATATATATATATATATATATATATATATATATATATATATATATATAAAATAAATCTTCTTCTGTGAACATGATTGACGGTTCTTAATAAATTATAAATAAATCTTCTCAATTCTTCTGTCCAATGACAGCTCTCTCACTCGCTTTCACTAGGATTCATACATATTTACATTCACACATAAACGCACGCACACATTTACACACACATACATGCACATACACATACACTCATATATATATATATATATATATATATATATATATATATATATATATATATATATATATATATATATATATATATATATATATATATATAATATATATATATATATATATATATATATATATATATATTAGAGATTAGAGACGTTGATCAACTTAAACAATAGATTATTTATTATTAAAATAAAATTAATACATAGTTTCATGTCAGCGTGACTGTGATTCAAATATGAATTTTTAAATACCCAATTTTTAAATACCCAATTTTTAAATACCCTCATTGGAACAATCGGAACATCTGTTTTGACAAGTTTCTTCCGTCATCTCCTCACATAAACCTATAGATTCTGAGAAATACTTTCCTTCTGGGCACTGAAACTTCATATTTTCACTGGGTACACCTTCAAATTGGCAAAAGTAATAATTTTGACAGTTACAAGGATCTGCAACTTCAATGAAAGTTTTTGGGCAGTAAGGAATACATGATGAGCAACATGTGTATTTATTAGTTGTGCATTGAATTCCATTGAAGTATTTTGCAGAATCGTTGCATGACCTTTTTGTAGGGTTTGCAGTATCTTCACATGAAAAATAATTAGAACAGTTTGTTGGGTCAGGAATATTGATATCGGTGTTAAAACACGAATACTTACATTCAGTGTTAATGCATTCTCTAGTACAAAGAGCCATTATCCTGTAGACAAGTTTGTTCTGTAAAGTTAAAATAAAAACCCTCTGAGCAAGGTTATTGGGGTATCTTCTGCTACTATAGTTCCATTAGGAAATTTAGTACAAGTAAAATAATTATGACAATCACTTGGGTCTATAACGTTGCACAAATATCCTTCTTCCCCTAGTTTTTGACAAGTAGTACTAGGCTCGTCACACCCATCTAGTTCACTTGCTATTTCAGCACAACTACGAATACATGGTTTTGAACAGCTATTATTTGACTGAGCACAGTATCCTATTTTTGGATTAAAATCAAACCCTTCTGGGCAGCTTAAGGATAAACTGGTATTTGAGCATGAATAATAATTATAGCAATCGTCTGGATCTGGAATAAGACAATTTTCATTTTCTTGACAAATATCAAAAGGATTGCAGATGTCGAAATCTTGCGTATAATTGCAGTTACATGGATTTTCATAATTTTCAGTTTCCTCTTGACATTGATGTGTATTATAATCGAAATAAAAACCTGCTTCTGACGGGCAGGATACCGGACCTATAATTTTAGAAGGAGAATTAGAACAAATAAAATAGCTATAACGATCGCTTGGATCTGGAACTAAACATCCTTCTTCCAATACTTCACAGGATTGGAAAGGATCACAAGGATTTAGTTCTTCACTTGCATAATTGCACTTGCAATATTGAGTACAATTTGTTGGTCCATTTGCACAAAAATGCAAAGTTGAATCGAAATATTGACCATCTGGACAATTGAGTTTTTTCAGAGTTTAAATCTTCAAAATCATGCTTAAAACTTGCACATTCAAAATAATAATGACAATCATTTGGATCAGGGACCAAACATCTATCATCAAGATTTTGACAAGTATGTCCAGGATCACAAGGATCTTCGGTTTTATAATTACAGTCACACGGGGCAGTACAATGAGTAACTTCTAGAGTGCAGTAATGTTTTTCAGCATTAAAATAAAAGCCATCTGGGCAAGCAGTTGAAGTAATCTGTATATCTGACTGACCACTTAAAAAACTAGAACAAGAATAAAAATTATGACAGTTATGCGGGTCAGGGACGAGACAACTGCTACCTAAAACTTCACATGATCTTGAAGGATCACATGGGTTAAGTTGAAATAAGTCAAAATCACAGTGACAAGGCTTATCGTACTCTGGCTGGTCGTCAGTGCAAAAATGCTTTTCAAGATCAAAATAAAAGCCAGGTGAACAATCTAAGCGTTCAAAATGCGAACTATTTCTGAAACTTTGACAAGTATAATATTTACGCCCGTTATCTGGATCAGGTACTAAGCAATTATCTTCAAGGGTTTCACAATAGTTAAGTGGATCACAATAATCAGGGTTTGTATCGTAGCTGCAATCACAAAGTTGGCTACTACTTGCAGTATTAGAACAATATCTTTTTTCTGAATTAAAATATAGATTTTCTGGACATTCCTCAGAATGTAACTCCTACTTCTCCATCGTCTAAGTCACACCTGTAATATTTTTGATAATCATGTGGATTAGCTACCAGACATCCAGGTCCTAACAGTTCGCATGACTTTGTCGGATCGCAAACATTTAGATTATACTTATCATATTCACAACTACATGGCTTACTGCAGTTTGACTGTTCCTCAGTACAGTAGTGTTTTTTGAGATCAAAACCATAGCCTTCTGCACAGGTTCTCTCAGTAGAGTTTTCCAAAAAACTTGAGCATACAAAATAACTGTGGCAATTTTGTGGATTAGGAACCAAACAGTATTCGGTTAAATCAGTACATCTTTTGTAAGGGTCACAGACATATTTATAATTATCATTGTCGTCATTATCTTCTTCTTCTTCAACATCATCATCATCATCATCATCATCATCATCATCATCATCATCATCATCATCATATTCACAATCACAGGGTTTTGAACAAGTTTCATTGGAAGGCAAAAGGGTACATTCACCATAATTAGGATCGAAATAATACGACTCTGGGCAACTTTCATGATCGATTATGCCATCACTCCCGCATACGAAATAACTTTGACAGTCAAATGGGTCAGAGATGTTTTCAAGGCCAAAAGTTTCGCACACAAAGGATGGATCATCACAAGTGTGATTCTGATTTTCATTCAGTAAAATATTCTCATAAATTTCGACTTTAGTTTGGTAGTTTTTGGAAGAGCAGATCTAGAATATATATATATATATATATATAATATATATATATATATATATATATATATATATATATATATATATATATATATATATATATATATATATATATATATATATATATATATATATATATATATATATATATATATATGCAATTTACAGCCATTCACGAGCAGATATCTTTTCAAGGAGGGGGCATTCAAAAAACATATATACTCGTATATATATATAATATATATATATATATATATATATATATATATATATATATATATATATTTATATATATATATATATATATATATATATATATATAGAGAGAGAGAGAGAGAGAGAGAGAGAGAGAGAGAGAGAGAAAACATTAATGTCTGATATAAGATTCGAACCAGTGACTTTTAAGATGGTAAGTCTTACGAATTACCACTAAGTCATGGCGGTTCCAAAGGAAATCTCGATGAGAAGGC
>SEYY01000703.1:54301-59301 GCA_009176605.1 Armadillidium nasatum
GGGCCCCTTCCCCAGACTTGAGGCCAATTTCAATGGGTTGAACCCCCCAAATGGTGTCAGGAAAGAGCGTGAGGTCAATTTGAGCGGAGTATTTGCTTTGCAAATCAAAATCCCGTTCTGGCTTATAGATTTTCGAAATCTGGCATAAAGCGCTACTTATATATATATATATATATATATATATATATATATATATATATATATATATATATATATATATATATATATATATATATATATATATATATATATATATATATATATATATATATATATATATATATATATATATATATATATATATATATATATATATATATATATATATATATATATATATATATATATATATATATATATATATATATATATATATATATATATATATATATATACTAAGTAGAAGACTAAAAGTTATATAGAAATAAAATGAGTTCACAAATAATAATCACCTTTTTCCAATGCTTCAATTGTGAAGCTTAAAACTTACTTTTAAGTAACTAATAAGAGTCTTAGATAACCTCTCTTTTATTAGTAAATTTTATAAGTAAATATGTTTATGTTATATGGTTTTGACGTATAGTTTTTAAAATACTTGCAATTAAAAATATAATAAAATTTTATGAAACAAAAACAATAAGCTGATTTTTTTTTTTTTTAAAGGATTGAAATGAAAAGCAAATTCTTGAGTGATAAATAAAAATAAATATTTATATAAATTATATATATATTATATATATATATATATATATATATATATATATATATATATATATATATATATATATATATATATATATATATATATATATATATATATATATATATATATATATATATATATATATATATATATATATATATATATATATATATATATATATATATATATATATATATATATATATATATAATATATATATATATATATATATATATATATATATATATATATATATATATATATATATATATATATATATATATATATATATATATATATATATATATATATATATATATATATAAATTGTTTATAAATACTAGAAAAGTGTAATAAATATAGAATGATCTAATAAATTATTTTAATTCCATTTATCCATAAATTTTTTGCTCTGTCAGCAAAATCACTTTATTTATTGCTCTGTCAGCAAAAATCACCTCTTTATATGTATTAAATATAAAAGAAAATATCAAATTGTTGAATGTCGTATAAAATTAAATGAACGTTTTTGTCTCAGTTGTTTTGGTCTATTATCAATGGAAAAAAATTATCAATGTCTGTCTGCTATAAAAATAAGAAGCGTTTTAAAAAAAGGGGGTTTTCAAAAAAAAAAAAAATTAAATATAATATAAATAAATCCAACATAATTAAACGATAACTTTTTTTTTTAATTCTAGGATGGTAACTTTACTGGATGTTGTAATTATGTTGCTGAATGTTGTTAATGAACTACCTCTATTTTCGGTCCTGGATTAGTTGGTAATGGTGTTTCTGTTGGCCCAGATGGTATTGATTGAGGTGTTGTTGTTTGCTGGAGATGTTATCGTTGAGACAGCATTGGTTGATGATGGCTCAGGTGATTCTGATGACACAATTGTTGGTGTTTGTGCAGTTGATTTAGTTTCTGCTGATTCACTCGTTATTGGTTGAGATGTTGTCCTTGAAAAAGTTGTGCTGGTTTCATGAGATGCTGTTATTGGTTCTGATGTTGCACTTGAAAAAGTTGTGCTGGTTTCATGAGATGCTATTGTTGATTGAGGATTTGTGGTTACCTCATTAATTGTTGTAGATTGACTAAAAAAAGTTGTCCTTTCTGCTGGCTTTGTCGTTGATTTCGCTGTTGTAGATATATATGTGCAAATATTTTCGCAAGGTTTCGGTCGTATCGGTGCAAATACCTTGATCAATGTCAAAGTATTGGCCTTCATTACAATTAAAGTGCTCATCTTCACTTGGATAACTCTCTCCACTCTCACAGGTGTAGTAAGCTGTACAATCAAAAGGATCTGCTATATTTTTCCCGCTATCGTTACGTGTACAGTATACAGTGCAAGCATCACAACATAAATATTCTTTGTCAGTACATCCACTCCCATCAAAATAGGGCTCTGATTCAGGACAAACAGCAGGTTCTGAAATGATTCCCAGGTAACAAAAATAATAAATATTACAATCATTGATATCTGCCACAAATCCGTCAGTTTTATCTGTGCACTTAAAATTACAACCTTTGTTTACACAAGCTTTATTGCACGAGGTTATTTTAGAGGAACAATTTTGAGTTTCGTAGTCAAATGTTAAACCATCGAGACAAGTGAATGGTTGGTCTGAGGGTGTCACATGTCCAGTATAATCTTCTATACAAGCATAACCCTGATGACAATCTTCAGGGTTGTAAACAATGGCACCTTGTCCCAGCTCCTCACACGCTACAGCAGGATCTTTGCAAGGATCACCTTCGTCAAGCATCAAAGCCGTGCACGAGAACTCAGTATTTCCAAAATAATGTGCACCAAATGAAAAGGTCTGAAATATATATATTTATATATATATATATATATATATATATATATATATATATATATATATATATATATATATATATATATATATATATATATATATATATATATATAATATATATATATATATATAATTAGTGATGGATCGTATATCATATTTATTTCATTTGCGGATGCGGATGCGGATGCCGATGCGAGTATAGAATTTTCGTTAAGTGCGGATGCTGATGCTGATGCGGATGCGGATGTTGAATTTTCAAAAGTGCGGTTGCGGATGCGGATGCGGATGCCATCGAATATATATATATATATATATATATATATATATATATATATATATATATATATATATATATATATATATATATATATATATATATATATATATATATATATATATATATATATATATATATATATATATTCCGAAGCAGAAAAACTGGGTTACCCATGTTTGTCATTCGTTTTCCCAATATTTCGATAATTACATACATGAGTAGAACATCGATCAGAACATGTGGTGGTTTCACGTAAATGAAACCATCACAAATCACAAATATGACAGCATCGATAACATAATGTTTAATATATGATGAATATCTAACCAAACAAATGAAGCCTAAAAATGCGATACACACGAACAATTATTCTTCTCAATCATTAATCTAGTTCGATCATCGTGCCTGGGGTTCGTCAGCGAAGTTTATTTGCTTGGCAAACGTTTAAGGGTTCTGAGATGGTTTAGAAATTAGAAATTAGAATGACCGGCTTGTCGTTGTCAATACCCTTTGAAATAGACATTTGACCACTGTGAAGATGTGTTTGAACAGGTCGCCGAAGGGTATATGATGCTGAATTAAAGTCATCCAGATCAGCATTTCACGTAACCTTCTCACGCGTTACTAGGTTGCCAAATTAAATCTCTCAAGTAATCTTTGAATTGGACGATATCACAATGGAGCACTGTACTCTTTACTGATGACTCCAGATTCTGCTTACATTTACCAGATAAAAGGAACATAGAATGGAAAGAAACTAGTGAACGATTTGATGAATGCATGTTCAACCCTTGCTTGAGGATGTTCAGTAATGGTGTGGCAGGAATATCAATGGAGGCCTGTTCCGACTTTGTTGTTATTGATGGAGGGACAGTGAATGCAAACGGGCATGATGAGGTTGTTCAAACTACATAGTTCCATTTGTTCTATTTGTTGATAATGGCTTTATTTTGATGCAAGGATAACTCAATACCGCATACAGCGAGATACATTACAAAATACCTCCGACAAGTTGAAATACAGAAACTAAACTGACCAGCATGTTCCCTGGATGGGAAACTTCTCGAGCATGTTTAGGACATGTTGGGGAAGAGAATTAGACATCATAGATCTGCACCAACCATAACAAGCAAAATTCGTGTGGCATTTTAGGAGGAATGCCAGATTCAGCAAAATGTTATCTGTGGCCTCATTTGTTCCTCCAAAATATCTGTGCTTCTCGATTGAAGAATGGAACATTTACTTATTTCCTTCTGCTCATCATGAATAATTTTATGTTTCGATGTTCATGCTTATTAACTACACTTGAGGAATCATAGTCTGTCTATTTTTATTCAGTCACATTCTCTTTTGACGTAAATTAAGGGAATGTATGTTCGATATACAAAAACATTGATGTAATTATCGAAATCTGAAAACGAACGAAAACCAAGGATGGCCTGTTTTTTTGTACTTGAGTATATATATATATATATATATATATATATATATATATATATATATATATATATATATATATATAATATATATATATATATATATATATATATATATATATATATATATATATAATATATATATATATATATATATATATATATATATATATATATATTTTTTTTTTTTTTTTTTTTTTTTTTTTATTTTATTTTTTATATTAATATTATATATATATATATATATATATATATATATATATATATATATATATATATATATATATATATATATATATATAATATATATATATATATATATATAATATATATATATATATATATATTAAGATATATATATATATATATATATATATATATATAATATATATATATAATATATATATATATATATATATATATATATATATATATATATATATATATATATATATATATATATATATATATATATATATATATATATATATATATATATATATATATATATATATATATATATATATATATATATATATATATATATATATATATATATGTGTGTGTGTGTGTGTGTGTGTGTGTGTACTTGTGTAAAGTTGCAAGTGAAAGTTGTGTGTAAAAAGTCATTAAATTTCTTTTGAAAATAGAAAAATAATGAGATACATTTGACAAACAAAATAACACTAATAGAATTAGAAACAACAAAAACATTATTTTGAATCACTTCTTCAGTTGATACTATTATTATTATTATTAT
>SEYY01000703.1:66801-76801 GCA_009176605.1 Armadillidium nasatum
TATATATATATATATATATATATATATATATATATATATATATATATATATATATATATATATATATATATGTTTGACTTATTGTTACAAGAGGAGGACATAGTAATTGTCTTATAACCTATATTCTCCGGATTTTTCCTTCGTAACACTAAAAACATATTCTCAGTAACCATGTAATAATCCTTCTGGCACGTCTTCTTTCTGTTCTTTCTAACACTTTCCAACAATTGTTTCCTACTCTTGTTTCCTCCAACGCTGTCTTACCTGTTGTTAAAGTTAAACTTTCATTCATATCTAGGAATTCTAGTTCTAATTTTAATTCTAATTCGAGGTTTAAAGATCTTTTTCTCTCACTCCAATTCACTCCCTCCAACTCATTTATGCTTTACATTGTATTTTTTTCCTAAAAGATTTATCTCTGTTGTCTGGTGTTTTAAAACTAAGAATGAATATGGTCCTCTTGGTACCCACCTGCGATTCTTGAAACTTGTACTTTCAAGCCTGCTCACTACTTTGGTAAAAGAATTTTGTCTATGTCTAACAAATTCAACCTAAACTCAACCTTTGGTGACCAAAGGCCAGAGGCCTACTAGTTGGTTTATTCATCCTATGCCAGAGAAAGGGAATGTTCTCTCAACCCTCTATTCATTGCATATACAATTGCACAGATTATTGTCCTTTTGTTTTAACTTCTGTCCTTAAAAAATATATAAATCTGTCCTTAACAAGATATTCGGAGATATCTTACGTTTTCTAATCTTAATTCATATTAGCAGTATGACATTACCAGACTTCAAAAATTGTCCTAACGAATCGTTGGGACAAGTGGCAAAAATGTCACAGTAAAATTATCAATAGAGAAAAGGCATGTTAATTAATCTTAAGACAGTTGCTTCACCAATTTATTTCTAATAAGAAAATAACTGAAAAAAATTGCTGTGACATTTTTGCCACTTGTCTCAACGATTCGTTTTTGCAGTGTAATGATATTTTTTTCTTTATCTCGGATTTTGCTCCTCTGCTCAGTGTCATTCCTGTGAATCTTATGCTCTGGAGTTTTGATTTCTAAAATTTCCTCTTTTGAAATCTATCCTAATATCTGTGACCTTCTTGATTCTCATTCCGGTCACTGTACAACAGCAGTTGCAGGCTGCTACTCTTTACTCCTTCAAATCTATTAAAAATGGTGCTCCTCGGGTTCCTCTGCAGTTTCCAATTTTTATTCTATTTGTTAAATGACTGTTTGTTACTTCATTACCTATCAATTCTTACGACGACGACTCCATCCTTCATTACCCATTTTATTTTGAAAGGTGTTCCAGAGAGCAGCAAATACCAGATGCTAGGAGGGTAGCCCTGGTGCAACTGATTTCTGATCTTTCTTATATTTGAACTGTGGAAGATAATCATGGATACTTTTAATGTTTTATTTTTCTACACTACATTATCTTCAAGACAATTATAACATCTTAAAAAATATCCATCTCAATCCTTCTTCTGTCCTTAATATACTTGGTGTTTCTTTATCGCGTAATATTTCTTGAAAGGATCACATTGTTTTTCATACTAAAGAAACTTCTAAGATGTTAGGTGGTCCGAGAGGCCTCCAAAAGCTTCACCCCCCCCCTAGTTATGGATACTTTTAAAATTTGAAAAGGTTCTATTCACACAGGTGTTCTTGAAAGGGATTTTCGACTCATCAACTTTTTCCGCTATTACCGACCCTTTCCTTCCAATTCCTTTATGCCCATCAAACTATTGCATCACTCTCTTTGAACTAATACTCTAACAACGATCATTGTTCTTCTGAACACTTTGTTCTCACATTTCCTAATTTGAGAAGAGGTGGTGTGGTGAAGTCTTTCCAAACTGTCCAATTTTTTTATTCTCCATCTCTCTGACCTAAGGAGTTCATCGCAATATTCATTCCTATATATGCACCACACTAGAAATTTTGAAACGTTGCTCTTCCTCCTTTTTTTCTCCATTTTGAAACTTGCAGATTTTCAAAAGCCTTGTATCGGAACATGTCGTCCTTTAATTTGGTGACGATTCCGAACTTTTTACCAACTCTGAGCTAGATTTTGCACACCTTCTGACCCTTACCCATCATATCTAAACGATGAGAGAGTGTACATGTATGTGTGTATATAAATGTGCATGTGTATATGTATGTGTGCATATATATGTATATATATATATATATATATATATATATATATATATATATATATATATATATATATATATATATATATATATATATATATATATATATATATATATAATATATATATATATATATATATATATATATATATATATATATATATATATATATATATATATATATATATATATATATATATATATATATATATATATATATATATATATATATATATATATATATATATATATATATATATATATATATATATATATATATATATATATATATATATATATATATATATATATATATATATATATATATATATATATATATATTATATATATATTCAATAACATCAGTAATGAATAGATTTGTTCCTTGGGATGTTCATTTAAATTTACCTTATCGTATAACCAGTCATCCTTTTATGTGCTCTACTTTAATTTGCAAATTTTGATTTGTGAAGTACTGTCATTATATATTCTCTGTGTTAATCTATTTATTTTACCTTCTAGGTAATTTGAAAATGGATTTTGACATAAATCCGAAACGTCATTTGTTTAATAAATTTATTTTCTTATTCATTTTATCATCATTATTAAATGAAAATTATTAATTACTTTCAATGCTGCTTCCTAAGCTGTTCGCAACAATACTTACTGTCCTCCCCCAGGAAGGCCACGGTCTTCTAGGAAACCGGGACCTGTCAGTGGATATATATATATATATATATATATATATATATATATATATATATATATATATATATATATATATATATATATATATATATATATATATATATATATGTGTGTGTGTGTGTGTGTGTGTGTGTGTGTGTGTGTGTGTGTGTGTGTGTTTAGATATCTTCAGAATATATTGATAAAAAATTACATTTTTGAGAAAATATGTATTAAATTTCAAATTTTGACCAGAGTTATTGCAATAATGTTCAATGTTACTGAAAAATAAAAACATCTATTTTTCAGGTTATTTTCATCGAGTTGTTAGCATCAAATGAAGTTTACGGATTTGAACCTCAAGTGGGAACACTCCCAGATGATCCGTGCATAGATCCATGGACGGCTTGTTCGAATATAAGTGAGGTGTTGAAAAAGGTTTATGACCCAATGGATTGCCACCAGTACTATGAATGTGTTAAAAATGGTGAAGGAGACATCCTGCCGAGCAACAGTCCGATAAGTTGCGGTGCCGGTCAATATTTTAATTATGCAGAACAAAATTGTGTTACAGAAGATATCCCTTGCTCAAAGGCATGTATTAATGATGATTGCCCTTTTTCATGCTCATCATCAGATGGAGTTATTGCAGATCCATTGGACTGCGGAATATTTTACATTTGCGTAGATGGGAAACCATCACCTGCTACTCATTGTAGCGAACCAACACCTTATTTTGATGGAACCGATTGTAACGAATTCGAATTTAAATGCTGCACATCCTGCTCCCCTTACTGTTATGAAGTAGGCGTTGAAACAGAAGATCCATATGATTGCAAAAGTTACTATCTCTGTGAAACTGAGGGAACACCTTCTAAAGATTCCCATTTCCAGTGCCCAGAAGGATATTCATTCGATAAGCCTTTAAAGTATTGTGTTGAGGATGACTCAACTTGCCAAAATACTTGTCAGAATTCAACATCAACATTTCATCACTAGGCTTTTACCATAAGAGATTTATTTAGTTTTAATTAAATTTACTCTCTCTCTCTCTCTCTCTCTCTCTCTCTCTCTATATATATATATATATATATATATATATATATATATATATATATATATATATATATATATATATATATATATATATATATATATATATATATATATATATATATATATATATATATATATATATATATATATATATATATATATATATATATATATATATATATATATATATATATATATATATATATATATATATATATATATATATATATATATATATATATATATATATATATATATATATATATATATATATATATATATATATATATATATATATCACACAGCAATGATTGTTTTCAACTACACAGCAAAATTTAATCACGATAAATGAATAGCACATTAATAATCAATGAAAACTGTAAGGAATATAATCGTCTTTCGAGATTGAGTTTGAAACTACAGTTGGCTGGTTGGTAAATTTAAACTATGTAATGAGTAAGTTATATGATTTGAAAATAAAACAGATCGAGAAATCAAATAAAGGAAAGACATAACCTAACAGCAGGAATAGGTTGTCCAATCCTATATAATCATTCTTGGAAACATATATCCTGCATGTAATCAATCAGCGTATAGATGCTCACACATCGGAATATTTTTTTTTTCACCTCTGGTTTGCAAAGGCCAGAGGCCTACAAAAATTTCCACCAGAGTTATGAGGAAATTCGAAAACCTGGTCAAATTAAAGGCCGACATGGCTTGATATAAGGTGTGTAAGTCATTGGAAATTGGGTAAATAGATGAAGGGAGGGTGTTCCAGACTATACCAGTAGAGTACATGTAAGATTTAGCATAGCCTTTAATTCTGGGGTAAGAGAGTTGGATAGAGAAAGGATGAGACTGTGTAGAAAGAGGAGACATGGGACGAAAGAGTTCAGAAGAACAGTGTCCATTGTAATAGAGATATTATAGAGAGAGGATCATGAGAACAAGATGAAAGCCATTTGCGGTGGTAAATATTGAAATCACCCAAAATGATGATTTCGGAGAAAGGAGAAGAAGTTAGGAGATAAGTAGACAAAACAGACGATTTAAGTTGAATAGTTGCAAGAACGTTTAAGCCATAAAGTAGATAATTCAGAAGACTCCAAATTAAAGACACGAGAACAGACAACATCGTTGTGAACATATGCTCAACATCCACCTTTGGCTGAAAATTGAGAATAGATACACCTGAGTTTCTGTTAGGAGCAAGAGATGAGGTCTAGAAGAAGAGAGGTGTTCTACAAAGTGGAAATTAAAAAAAAGAGACCTCGAATGTTGCAGAAGTTAATGAAAAATGACGACAGTTCACCAGAGCAAGCCGGCACAGAGGTCTTGGTGGCACCAACCCCATTACCCATCACCTGAGGCCACCAACTCCCAAGTGGTGATGGGGCAAGGGGTGGATGAGGGGCATTCTTTGGATGCCGCCCCTGAATTGTCACCGAGGCAGTTTTATATTTCATCATTTTGAAGTTGTATTTTAAAAGTAATATACTAGTAAGCGCTTGTAAATTTGTGGAAACATGAGAAGGGAGTCGGGGGAAGGAGAAGTGGGAGCATAGACACTCCAATGTGAGAAGAGGGTTTACTAGAGACCCTCTGAGAGGTGAAACGCAAAAAGATACTAACCAAAGGGCAACGAAGTGAAACGGAATGGTCTAGCCCACCCTATCACCCCGCATTAACCCTAATGTGGATACTTTCATCGCTTTGGACGGCCCTACGTCCTATCCTAATATATATATACACGTATATACTCACAAATATATATTCACACATACATACTTACACACAATTGCACAAACATATACATACGATTCCAGGAATTCTTATGTATGATTGAACAGCCTATTCCTGCTGTTAGGCTATGTCTTTCCCTTATCTGTATTCTCGATCTGTTTTATTTTCATATAACTTAAAACTCATTTCATATTTTACAATTACCAACCAACTGTCGTTTCAAATTCAATCTCGAAGGACGTTTATATTTCTTATAGTTTTCATTGATTATTTATGTGATATTCATTTATCTAGTATAAATTTTGTTTTTGTTTTGCTTAAGTTTCATATTTTTAGACAGATGCTGTGTAGTTGAAAAATAATTTTGCTCTGTTATACTGATCAATTAATTTCTTTTTCAGTTTTCTTGATAATGGTTCAGTGATAATAGAACCGAAACGTTGAGTTATATATATATATATATATATATATATATATATATATATATATATATATATATAATATATATATATATATATATATATATATATATATATATATATATATATATATATATATATATATATATATAACTCAACGTTTCTGTTCTATCATCAATGAACCATTGTCAAGAAAACTGAAAAAGAAATTAATTGATCAATATCACAGTCATAATATAAGTAATAATATCATAATAATAATAATAATAATAATAATAATAATAATAATAATAATAATAAATAATAATAATATTATTATATCAATGAACCATTGTCAAGAAAACTGAAAAAGAAATTATTTGATCAATATCATCAGTCAGTTAATATCATAGTAATAATAATAATAAAAATAATAATATAAAATAATAATAATAATAATAATAATAATAATAATAATAATAATAATAATAATAATAATAATAATAATAATAATAATAATAATAATAATAATAATAATAATAATAATAATAATAATAATAATAATAATAATAATAATAATAATAATAATAATAATAATAATAATAATAATAATAATAATTGCTTTTTCAAGCTTATTTTCGTTTTGAACTTATTTTTAAAAATATTTTCTAATTAATATATTTATTATTCTGATTGAAGCAATAGTAAATAAACTACTAATTATTAATTATTATTAAAAGTTTTAAATAAATTAAAAATGGTGACTAATTAAAAAATTATTTTTTAATTTATTATAATTAAAAAATTATTTATTGATTTATTATAATAATTGTGTGACTTAGACTCCCACCTCTCAATTATGTAACTAGACTATTATTATTATTATTATTATTATTATTATTATTATTATTATTATTATTATTATTATTATTATTTTTATTATTATATTTATTATTATTATTATTATTATTATTATTATTATTATTATTATTATTATTATTATTATTATTATTATTATTATTATTATTATTATTATTATTATTATTATTATTATTATTATTATTATTATTATTATTATTATATTATTATTATTATTATGCATGTTAACTGAAAAGCAAAAAATTTAAACTCTTAATATTATTTTAAAAGTGACTAAAAATTAAATTAATTATGAATAATAAATAATTTTCTTTTGAAGTACAGTAAACAGACTGTTTTTCCATAGCCCTATATATATATATATATATATATATATATATATATATATATATATATATATATATATATATATATATATATATATATATATATATATATATATATATATATATATATATATTCGACCATTAAAATCTACTAACTCACTCAAAGACTAAAAATATGCAAACTTTTTTAGTCTGCTGTAAGAGGAATCGAACCTTGAACTCTTAGGTTGGTAAGACTGAATGCGATGCCATCACGCCATGACGGTTCAAAAGGAAATCTTGAACGAAAATAAATCTTGAACGAATAATAATAATAATAAAAATAATAATAATAATAATAATAATAATAATATTATTATTATTATTATTATATTATTATTATTATTATTATTATTATTATTATTATTATTATTATTATAGGACTCATCTCATCACAAAGTTAATGACGATAAAAGTACAAATCGCAGCAGAAAAAAACAGGAAAATTTTATTATATTATTATTATTATTATTATTATTATTATTATTATTATTATTATTATTATTATTATTATTATATATTATTATTATTATTATTATTATTATTATTATTATTATTATTATTATTATTATTATTATTATTATTATTATAGGACTCATCTCATCACAAAGTAAATGACGATAAATGTACAAATCGCAGCAGAAAATAAACATGAAAATAACTATTTTCATGTTTAATATGAAGTATTTGCATCGTATTTTGAATGTTTTGTAATGATTGGTTAACAGTTTAAGTCAGGGATGCGAAATTTGTTCGGTCAGGTTGAGTAAGGTTAGGAATGGTATGATTAGGTTATATTTGTGAAGCCTTCATTGCTATTTTGGTATCATGAAATAATAATAATAATAATAATAATAATAATAATAATAATAATAATAATAATAATAATAATAATAATAATAATAATAATAATAATAATAATAATAATAATAATAATAATAATAATAATAATAATAATAATAATAATAATAATAATAATAATAATAATAATAATAATAATAATAATAATAATAATAATAATAATAATAATAATAATAATAATAATAATAATAATAATAATAATAATAATAATAATAATAATAATAATGAGGTTAAATGTAACTGTGGATGGTTGTTAAGAGAAACTTAACGTTTGATGTTCAATTTAATTTAAAAGAATCATGAAGTTACAAGAAAAAATAAGTCAGGGTTAGGTTATGTTAACATTAAAATGTTAGAATAAAGATGGTTGATTATGCCTGGTTAGGGTTAATTAGGAGGTTGCTACGGGTAAAACACCATAGAAAGATTAGCATTTTGTTCCAATCATACATAAATGTTTATAATATGTATGTATTTACGCCTCATTGCATTTAATTCACTGTCAAAATTGGTGGAATGTTAGTATCATCATATCCTTTCAACGTGATATATGCTCGTGTTCAATGTATCACTTTGTTTATAACGGTCAATTTCCTATATTTTGCTACATAAGTGCAGATATCTGAGTGTTAAAAATGCTTAAAATAGTTAATGATGATAAAATTACAAATCGCTACAGAAATAAATATGAAAATAACTATTTTCATGTTTAATATTAAATATTTGCATCGTATGTTGAATATAAAACGTATTCATATCATAAGGTTAAGTATATGGATGTCATAAAATTTGTTTGGATAATAACCGAACAATTGTTTAGAAAGTCTAAAAATGTGCATGTTTGACTATGTTTTCGCTAATTGTTTGTATTGTCTGAAGATACTTTAAATTAGCATATGTGCAGGTATAAAATTATATCATATGCTTGAAGGAAAAAATGGTATTAATCTTGAAGAGATGGTGTTTATAAATGGTAATTTACATATTTTGCTACGGCGTATATTAGTATGTAATTTTATGTATAGGTTTGTAAGGACCTGCTCATGTAATGAATACGGCTATTAAGTACCTAAATGCTTCATTTGATAAGTGTGTTTTCTGCTATTTTAATATATTGGTAGGGGTACGATAATAAAAATTATGTTAAAAGTTAAATATAATCGCTTCTCCGGAAGAATATTGACGCAAGTGAAGATTACGCAGTTCTTCAGAAATGACAATTTAATATTTCAATTGTGTGGTTGGAATTATTTAGACAATAAAGAATATCCTGGAAATAATGAATGGGCGTTTTTATATGGCAAATTTATTCTACTAGGATTTAGATGGGCTTATTTGTTTTTATTTCTAAGGAAAAACTAAAATTCTACAGCCCATAAAAATTAAGAACCTTCCAATTCTGTCATTGTTCCTCTAGAAAATGTCAAATTATTAGTATTTATGACATTCATATTCACAAATAGCATTAATTAAATTTTCTTGGAAAGATAAATTTAACAAATAATTTGAAATCTAAATATTATATTATTCATATTTACAAATTAAAAATCAAAACAAGCCTTTGATATATGGTTCGTATTGCTTTGGAATAACGTTAGATTTCAGTAAACTCTGTAAATCTTTTTTTATTGTTATTATTATTTTCAGCTATGATTTTTGATTTGAATGCGAGTTTTGTGATAATACTATCTAAATTCTTCCCTTCGGAAAGTCTAGATCCAGTTGTTCTACTGTGAGCTTTTTCAAAGTTCATCTGTTTGTAGCTACTCTTGCAGAAGTAAACTTTGCTGCCCTTCACGGATCTTATCATCTTAATATCTGATAATGTAATTTCTCCAA
>SEYY01000703.1:81801-89301 GCA_009176605.1 Armadillidium nasatum
TAGGAGATTCTAGATTTACGAAACGTGTCACAGGAGTGTTAATGTTAATATAGGCACAGACTCCACCATTTAGACGGAAATTGTGAAAAAAGTTGTAGTTAGAGACATTAAGATTGCTAGAGAAAGAATCCCTGTCCAGCTGGGTCTCAGACAGAAGCAAAAGGTTAGGACGAGAGGAAGAGAGGTGGTGTTCAACAGACGCTAAATAAGATCGAAGGCCACGGACGTTAGCAAAGGTAATAGAAAGCCCCCTCCTACGCCCAACCCCACGATCACTCAGATATATATATATATATATATATAATATATATATATATATATATATATATATATATATATATATATATATATATATATATATATATATATATATATATATATATATATATATATATATATATATATATATATATATATAGTAAATAGTAGCAATACATCAATTAATATCAGGCTATGGAAAAACAGTCTGTTTGGTTGTACTTCAAAAGATAATAGTTTATTATTCATAATTAATTTAATTTTTAAAGTTCACTTTTAAAATAATATTAGGCTTTTAAATTTTTGCTTTTTTAAAATAATAATAATAATAATAATAATAATAATAATAATAATAATAATAATAATAATAATAATAATAATAATAATAATAATAATAATAATAATAATAATAGACTTTAAGTTCAGTCCTATAATTGAGAGGCGGGAGTCTAAGTCACACAATTATTAAAATAAATTAATAAATAACTTTTTTAATTAATCATTATTTGCTCAGTCGATCGAGCACTCGTTATAGCAAACGAGAGGTCCAGGGTTCGAGGCCTGGCCGGAGCGAGAAATGTGAGCGGTTTCTCCTTGCGCTTAGCTCCGAATGACTCAGTCGTTAAACGAGTACATCAGTGGAGTGCTCTTGCCACTGATGGGAATAATCTCCGGCATCCGCGATAGGCCTTGGCCCAGCCAGCGGTATCCGCCGTGGGCCCTTGAAACCCAGGGATCTTCCTCTGAAGATCCCATTGACAGGACGAGTCCTACCAGGGGGAAGATGATTATTTTTTTTTTTTTTTTTTTTTTTTTATAAAACTTTAAATAATAATATTTAACAATATTATTTACTATAGTTTCAATAAAAAATAATAAGTATATTAATAAAAAAAAAAAAAAAAAAAAAAAAAAAAAAAAAAAAAATAAAATTAAATTATTATTATTATTATTATTATTATTATTATTATTATTATTATTATTATTATTATTATTATTATTATTATTATATTATTATTATTTCATATTTATTTTATTTATTATTATTATTTATTATTATTATTATTATTATTATTATTATATATATATATAACTATATATATATATATATATATATATATATATATATATATATATATATATATATATATATATATATATATATATATATATATATATATATATATATATATATATATATATATATATATATATATATATATATATATATATATATATATATATATATATATATATATATATATATATATATATATATATATATATATATATATATATATATATATATATAATATATATATATATATATATATATATATATATATATATATATATATATATATATATATATATATATATATATATATATATATATATATATATATATATATATATATATATATATATATATATATATATAGTTTATACAGAAAGAAAGGGGAAAATTATATTATAAGTAAATAAATATCTTATGATAAAGCCTAGTGATGAAATACTGATGTTGAATTCTGGCAAATATTTTGACAAGTTGAGTCATTCTCAACACAATGCCCTTTAGACTTATCGAATGAAGATCCTTCAGGGCACTGGAAATGGAGATCTTCAGAAGGTGTTCCCTCAGTTTCACAGAGATAGTAACTTCTGCAATCATATGGATCTTCTACTTCAACGCCTATTTCAGAACAATAAGGGAAGCAGGCTGTGCAGCAATTGAATTCGAATTCGGTACAACCGGTTCCATCAAAATAAGGTGCTGGTTCGTTGACAAGAAACAGCAGGTGATTGATTCCCATCTATGCAAACATAAAATATTCCGCAGTCCAATGGATCTGCAATATTTCCATCTGATGATGAGCATGAAAAAAGGCAATCATTATTAATACATGCCTTTGAGCAAGGGATATCTTCTGTAGCACAATTTTGTTCTGCATAATTAAAATATTGACCGGCATCGCAACTTAGAGGATTATCGGTTGGCAGGATGTTACCTTCACTATCTTTAATGCATTGATAGTACTTGTGGCAATCCATTGGGTCATAAACCTTGTACAACAACACATTTGCATTCGAACAAGCCGTCCATGGGTCTATGCACGGATCATCTGGGAGTGTGCCCACTTGAGGTTCAAATCCGTAAACTTCATTTGATGCTAACTCGATGAAAATAACCTGAAAAATAGATGTTTTTGTTTTTCGTTAACAATGAACATTATTTTAATGACTTTGGTCAAAACTTGAAATCTAATACATATTACCTCAAAGATGAAAGTTTTAAAATTATGAGCATAATGATAAAATAATAATAATAATAATAATAATAATAATAATAATAATAATAATAATGATAATAATAATAATAATAATAATAATAATAATAATAATAATAATAATAATAATAATAATAATAATAATAATAATAATAATAATAATAATAATAATAATAATAATAATAATAATAGTAATAATAATGAAGGCATTAAAATCAATATTAAATTCTCATGCAAACTTATCCAGTCTATGCCAGCTGGTTTACTTACCAAGCTTAAAATATAGAGACTCCCCTTCATCTTGGAAAATTCAAGTCCTAAAACAGAATATATATATATATATATATATATATATATATATATATATATATATATATATATATATATATATATATATATATATATATATATATATATATATATATATATATATATTACAAAATTATTTACTCATCTTTAATTGGTAGACTTATGGTTGATTTTTTTTTATCACCACTCATGGGCAGAGCCCTTTTCAAGGAAGGAGTATAATTAAAGATTAAAAAAAAACCCACCCAGCCTAACGCAGATCTCTCAGGTGAACGTAGACAGAGAGTTTAAAGAGAAGTAGGTTAAATACAGCAGGAAAAACAGATAGTAAGGAGTTTCACAGAACAGAGTTGGCTGGAAAGAATGAGCTGCCACAACGTGCAAGCCTAAAGTATGTAAAACTCATTCAAAATTCATGTGCAAGCAAGACATCCCTTGTGCTTCGAGGGAGACATAATGGAAGTGGAATGTGAGAGATCAACTCCCTTGAGCACCTGCTACTGTGGTACCTACAGAAAAGAGAAAGAGGGCCAACGTCACATCGCACATCGCACATCGCAGAGAAAGAGAGTCAAGGGAATTTGAAAGTAGGGGACAGTTTATTAATCTTTTAGCCTTAGACTTGATCCTATCCAAAAGAGGGGTTGAACCGGAATCACCCCAGATGTGAGAACAATACTCCATGCAAGGACGGATAAGACCCTTAGAGTAACTAGAGTAACTGGAGTAACTGTTTAGAAGAAAAAAATTCCCGCAATCTGAACAGAAATCCCAGCTTTTTAGAGGCCACCTTAGCGACTTTTGCGATACGAGGTTTCCAAGATAATTTTTTGTTTATATTTAGACCAAGAATATTTATGTTGTTCATAGGTGAGAAGGAAGAGCCGTCGAAGGAGAAAAGGAAGTTAGAAGAAGTTTTTGAGAGAGGGATATGAAGAAGTTGAGTCTTGAAAGAGCTGAATTTCACAAGGTGGCGGGGCCCCCACCGGAAAATCCCATCCAGATCAGGAAGAATGGAATCGGAAAGTTGAAGACTAGAAGCAAAATTGGGATCAGATTTGAAATGAGTAGAAGAATGGAGAGTTGAGTCGTCGGCATAAAATTACTCAATAGGTAAAATGAAATCTCTTGACCCTTTTAATATCAGAGCTGAACGGTTTCCCCTATACTCCACTTAATCTATTTATATATATATATTATGATTATTATTAATATTATCATATTATTAATTTAATTAATATTTTAATTTATTATTTCTTATTATTTTTATTACTATCATTATTATTATTATAAAATTTCAATATTTGTGGCTTGTGCAGTGTTCGTTTAATCAAAAAATAAAAAGATTTAAAATTTTTTTTTATATATATATATATATATTATTATATATATATATATATATATATATATATATATATATATATATATATATATATATATATATATATATATATATATATATATATATATATATATATATATATATATATATATATATATATATATATATATATATATATATATATATATATATATATATATATATATATATATATATATATATATATATATATAAATTTTTTTTTTTTTTTTTGAAAAGGGGCAAGATTGGCTCATCAATTACAACTGAATTATTGTTTTATGAATGCATAATATAAATATTTCATCGCAGAAAGTTATGAAAACATTAATATAAATTATGTTAATACTGTATAAACAAAGAAACTACTAAAATATCACATTTAAAATTTAAAAAAAAAAAAAATAAACCAAAAACAATGGTTTTATTGGTTTCTGGTGTTTTTGAAAATAAACATGTTTTTTTTCCACCCTGTATATATATATATATATATATATATATATATATATATATATATATATATATATATATATATATATATATATATATATATATATATATATATATATATATATATTATATATATATATATATGTATATATATATATCTTCAACGTTCCTATAGTGCCGAGAAAAAGTACCTTATGGCATTGCAATTTGTCAACTAAAGCCATGCAGAGGTACGTCAACCGCAAACATCAAGTTGAGTAACAGTTCGACAAAAGGAATGAGTATTCATTAGCAGTTGAAGCATAAAAAGAAACTTGAAGAATGTAAAAAGATGCAGAAACAAAAAGTTTTGAAATCGGCGAAAAAAGAACATCAGTTTTTGGAAGATGAAAAAGAAGATTTTTCCGAATTTCTCTTGCGTTGCTGAATGTTTCCTCGCTGAACCACTGAGTAGCGTTTCATCTTAATGGCAATTCAAAGCTGGTAAAGGCGTGACTACTGACACGCCTCTCGATTGCTGCCATAGAATGCAGAGATCCTCATCTTGTTATGTTACAATGTTGGCGCAGTGGGCAATAGCACTTTCTCAGTCCTCAAGGAGCACAGAGAGTTCAAAAGCAAACACGAAAACACAGGACATAAATATCAATTGGTTGTTGAGCTCGACATATTATAACATTCAAACAGAACCGAAGACAGCGACTGCGAGATGAAGGAGACTAACTAAAAAGTAATAAGGAATGTTATTATTAATAAACTAAAAGGAATCTTATTAAAAAGAATGTTATTAACGTTAATGATATAATTTCTTTAAAATTTAAGTAAAGCCGCTTTTGTATCCCAAATTGCACAGCACAAATTACTCTTGCGGGTTAATAATTATAATGCAGTTATTTCACATGTTTTATTTTCATTAAATAAAAAAAACCAGCAGCTCCACCTCTATCAGGCGCTTCCCAGACATTGTAAATAGTGACCGTGGACAGACAAAGCCAATACATTAATTAGAAATTGAAAATCTTGATGCCGATCCCAATCCCGATCCCTGTTTCCGAAAAAATCGTAATCTCAGTCCCGATCCCGAGTAAATTTCGATCCCAGACGATCTCTGGCGATTGAGAGTAGCCAACTTTCTCTATCACCTATAATTGTAGCAGTGGCAGAAGTTAGAGATAAAGGGAGCTTTTGAGCTATTATGGATGGTTTTAAATCCTTTTCCTAGGACACAATCGTACCTAACAGATGAGCGGATCTGAAAAGAATTCTCAAAACCTAAACAGAACCCTTATCATTTTGAAAGATTTGAGAGAAAATTAGAAATGAGTAAGAAAAGTGAAACGGGAAATGTAAGGAAAAGGAATACAGAGAGAAGAGATGTATATCATAACTTATCGAAAGTCTTGGGAATGTTAAGTGCCACCTCACAAAATTGCCCATAGCCTCTAAGAGCAGAAGATAAAGATTGGAAGGTATTTCACCAACTGATATCTCAAGTCGAAAGTCATACTGGTGATCCGATAGAAGTGAATGAAATTCTTAGTGATCCAGCAAATAAGATTTTAGAGTAGATTCAGAGATCTTAGACAGAGTACAAACAAAAGCGTAAGAACTATATTTAGAGGGTACAGAAAGACTACCCTTCTTCGAACCCGACTGGACATTGCCAAGTTTCCAACTCTAAGGAATTGTATTTGTGTTACTGAATAGATAGTACAGTTGAATGAGAGCAGGTGTCAGCTCAGAAGCACATTCACGGGGAGAAATTCCATTTTACATTTACATTTAGCCTTTCATTTTCAAAACTGTATAATGCTTTTGAATTCTTGTTTTCTGACTTCCAAGAATTATGATATAAATATGCAATCTCTTAGAGCTACTCTTTTAGATGCTAATAGACTTTCATTTCATAAAACCAATTATAATTTGTATACATTCTCTTCATCAAAATCTATTGTTTTAGATAATGCTAAATCTAATCATTCCGAAACTCTTATTTTTTCTTTCTAGTAAATTACTGTAAACTTTTATTTTCACTTTGGATTATTGTTGATATTCTACCTTATAGGATCATAAGTATAATTTCTTTTCATGGATATAAGTACATATAAAATATAGCTTTCATTTCCACTTCCTACACCTACTATTTATTCTTGATTAATATTACATCACTCTAATCAAGTATTTTTTTTGGGGGAAACAACTCAGGAAAAGGTTTTTCATATCTGAAATACAGTTTTTGTATCATTTGTATGTACAAAACGGGACTCTACGACCCATCCTTCAATATTTAAACTATTTTACTACAAATACTTGTACACGAATAACACACTCATAGAAAACAATTATGTTAATGCATTGAAATCACAAAACATACCCCATTTTAATTCAGCATTCTCAAAAAAAAAAATAGATGTCAAATAATTTGGGACCATTTTAATTTTAACAAGAACATTCATATTTCAAATGTGTAAGCACTTAAAAATATATTTATTGCTAATAGATTATTATTATTATTATTATTATTATTATTATTATTATTATTATTATTATTATTATTATTATTATTATTATTACTATTATTATTATTATTATTATTATTATTATTATTATTATTATTATTATTATTATTATTATTATTATTATTATTATTATTATTATTATTATTTCTCATGAAAATTTTCCTTCAATTATATTATTAACTAACTTATCTTTATTTTAAAAATAAACAAACATAAATATTTAAATAAATATTTAAAAAAGAAAAACGAAAAAAAAAAAAACGAAACAGACTTACACTTATTTTATAATTATAATTATTTCTAAACTACTAAATAA
>SEYY01000703.1:94301-99301 GCA_009176605.1 Armadillidium nasatum
GTCCAAGAATTTAAGGTACTGTGATAAGATGTATTTTCTACCCAAGTACATTTATATATTTTCTTTATTGCATTTATTACCGCCATTATTAACTGATAATATTATTTCTATAATTGTTAACTGATAATATTAACATTTTGTCTTACTTTCCTGGTAGGACTTCTTAACAGGTGGAATATACATTAAATTTTTATAATATATATATATATATATATATATATATATATATATATATATATATATATATATATATATATATATATATATATATATATATATATATATATATATTAGGGATGGAGTGATACCAAAATTTGAACTGATACTGATACCAATAATTTTAAACTACCCAATACTGATATGATTTAAATAAGATTTGAAAAATAATCATTGATAATAAAATTTTGGGTTTTCTGCTATTGGTATTTATTTTGAGGTTATATGTTTAAAAACTATTGAAATATGAATATTTAGGTTTATCAAAAAGGATTCTATCCCATAAGCAATGTGTTAAATACATATACCTGTACAGGGTATCTGATTCACTACTGACCACAAATATGCACTCATAGGTATCAAAATAATAATTGGAAGTTATTAAATTTGCCATGAACAAACCTTAGTATGTGAGAATTGAAATGCTTAAAAATAGCTAGTACAGAGTTTCTCATCCAAATGATTAAGAACTCATTGAAGATGTTCATATGATCAGTACTTTGGAAGTGTATCTTTGAATCTGAACAGGTTTGAAATTTTAAATTTATTGATGGGTACAAATATAAATTGTACTGAAGGGAATTATTTATATTGTAATGTGCTTAGGAGATTGACTGCCTTTATGAATTTTATTGTGTTGGGACCAAGAAATGGAATTTTGAGGTAAATCTTTTAATTTAGAACATTGGGAACTGAAGTTTAGGGTGGAAGTAATTTTCTAAGAAATCATTTACTAATGTTGGTGAACAGTTGTGGAAACAAATTGATGTTAGCAAATCTTATGAGATATTAAATATCTAGATGAAAATTGATCCAGGTAGATCAGAATTTAGATGCTCTGAAGATTCTACATTAGAGGGTGGAGAGTTTATATTTAGTGGAAAGAAAAATTTAGTCCCAACATGGTTGTAGTGGGTTTCCTGAATAATGAAGTAGAGAAGGAATTATTAGCATAATTAACCAAAATATCAAGAAATGGCAGGGAATTATTATTATACATACCTTCTGTTGTACATGTGATATTAGGGTGCTTATTATTAAGATATTTTAAAAATATTAAAGATTGATGTGGATTCCGAAAAATCACAAAACTATCATCAACATATCTTCTGTAAATTAATGGTTTAAATTCAGGAGGACAACTATTCAACCAAAGTTGTTTGTGAAAGCACAGAAATGCATTAGCAAAGATGGGGAATAGGGGATCCCATTGCCATGCCATTTAGTTGAGTACACACTTTATAGTTGAACAGAAAGATTGTATCGTCTGTAGCTAAGTTAAGGAGCTTTATGAATTGAGACTTTCTTAGGCTGTTAATATTATTGTTACATGAAAATAAGGAATTGACAAAGATTTCACAGGTTTCTATAACAGGAATGTTTGTAAATTATGATTTGATATTGAAACTCATCATATAGCAGCTGTCAATTGAGAGTGACAAAATAAACTCTGAAAATTAGAAGAAGTATTTAATACTATATTCTTTTGATGTAACAAGTTCTTTGAAGGGTAATATAAATTTTACTTGGTTATATGTTGGTGAATTGATAACTGAGAGTATTGGTCTTAAAGGAAGTTTTGGTTTATGGGTTTTAGGTAACCCATATAGTATACTAGGAGTGGAACCAGAGACAAAAAGATAATCTGGGATATTTAAATTATGCTTTTTAAGGGTTCTCAGGAAATTATTAATTTTGTCTTCTATACCGTATGTAAAATATATTTGAAGATGTCATTTGCCGATTGGTGAAATTTTAAGGTGCCTGACAGGATATGTTGCATTTTTTCAAGGTTGCATTTTTTCAAGGTATGATGTTGTATTTCAAAGTACAACTGCTCTTCCTTCGTCTGATCAGCAAACTACAATGTAATTTGCCTTTTTTAAGTTGAGCAGAGCTTTTAGTTCTGAGTGGGAAAAAACTTTAATGTTGAAACTATAAAATTATTTTTGGGCCAAAATTCGTACTGTATCAGCGCAATCTGTAAATTAATCATTGAAGGGTAGCTCTTTCAGGTTATTTAGCAGTCTTTTAAAGAGTTAGGAAATATTTGTAAAAGTTAAGTTTAAAGATGGGGGGGGGGGACCTAATTCTAATCCCATGGATAATACTTTTTTCTCTTTATCCGAGAGAAGCCTGTACTATTGTTAAGAACAATGGAATCATTATTAATCTCTAGGTTACTACATAAACACAGTTTAGTGATCTTATTATCTTGTCTCATGGGTGAAGATAATCTATTCTGATTGACACAGTTTATTATAAAATACTTAAAAAAATTGATAATCCACAAAAGAAATATTTCATTGCAACATAGCTTTACAGGAAAAAAACCTCTCACCAACCTATCAACAAGTTTTTGTTTAAAGTTTATTTCATTGGAAAGTAACTTCGTTGCCCAGGATTTGTATAAATCAGTAATATAAAGTGAAGCTTTGTAGAGTTTAAACTTCATAAATTTTGGTACAAAATTAAAAGCCTTACATACTTCATTTTTAGGAAGTAATCAGGTTATTTTTTTTTGGAATCATATTTTATTTATTTATGTTCATCATTGAAATGTTAATTTATTTTTGTTGTAGTGCTGATGATGGGTTGAGTTCAACCCGAAATGTCAATCAGATTGTAATAAAAATGCTGAAAACTTTCCATCTTGTCTTAGTATTGATCCATAAATGTACATTCCCAAAGAACAAATCTATTGCTATATATATATATATATATATATATATATATATATATATATATATATATATATATATATATATATATATATATATATATATATATATATATATATATATATATATATATATATATATATATATATACTATATATACTATATATACTATACTATATATACTATACTATATATATATATATATATATATATATATATATATATATATATATATATATAATATATATATATATATATATATATATATATATATATATATATATATATATATATTATATATATATATATATGCTATACCTGTACTAGATGCGGAATGGCCCCGGAGACCGTGAAACACTTTCTATTACGCTGTCCTTCCAACTCTCGCCCCAAAATCTTCTGGGGCATCACTTCTTTGAAGGATCTCTGGACGAGACCGACTGCGGCAGGAAGCTTCATTAGCGAAGTATGGCCGCCTCAACATGGGGTGGTCAGGGGTGAGAAGGTAAAAAAAAAAAAAAAAAAAAAAGGTATTATATATATATATATATATATATATATATATATATATATATATATATATATATATATATATATATATATATATATATATATATATATATATATATATATATATATATATATATATATATATATATATATATATATATATATATATAGTGGGTAAATACGATAACATCAGCCAGCCTTACCCATAGCCATATGTGTGTGACAACATTTAAGGTAGGAGGAAAAATAGAAGAAATGAGAGTCATTCCTTTATGTATTGAAACCAATACCATAGAACAGGATCTTAAGAATTGGAAGCATCATGAAATATGTGAAAAGGTAATACTGTATATATATATATATATATATATATATATATATATATATATATATATATATATATATATATATATATATATATATATATATATATATATATATATATATATATATATATATATATATATATATATATATATATATATATATATATATATTGCGATACAGGTAGATGTAGTGAAGTATTTGATAATGTATTATTACCAATTACCCTTAGACATAGTAATATCAATTTGCAAACTTCACAAATCTGCAGGAATAGGAAAGCACTGAAAAAAACTCAGTTTACATTTCATTTCTTTTTTCTTTTTTTTTTTCTTTTTTTTTTTCTTTTTTTTTTTTTTCATTATTATTTGTGATTTTGTGATGTCAAAAGAACTTTATTAGATGTTAAATAAATGAATAAATTAAAATTAATAAATTGTGCTAAAATTGAAGTTAATTGCTTATCACGAATTTATTTTTATTTTTATTTTTTAATGTTGCTGGCATTCTGTTAGGAGCTATGGACAATATTATAAAGATATCCTTCATGTAATCTAACAAATATAATTATACATAACATAAACTTGGTTAATAAAGTTTTGTATTTATAGAATGAGTGAAGAATCTTGATTTTTGACATATCATATCTTTTGAATGAAGGTACTTTTGGCGACTCGACTCTTACCCGAAAGTGATTTGCTAATCTTCGAGAAATTTTCTGCAGGTCCAAATTCACGTCAAAATGAACCTAAGAACTTGCAATGGTATATATATATATATATATATATATATATATATATATATATATATATATATATATATATATATATATATATATATATATATATATATATATATATATATATATATATATATATATATATATATATATATTATATATATATATATATATATATATATATATATATATATAATATATAATTTTTTTTTATTTTCTCTAATCTCTACTGCTAGTGATTGTCATGGAATCATTAATTTTGAAATTTGATATCTTTAAAGAATATTTATTTTATTTTGATTTAATTTTGAATATTTACTATGATGTTATTTCAGAATATAAATATTTAATTCTTCTTCATATTAACAGTAAATAAGGCACAAGATTAGTAATCTATAGTACCAAGTTAAATCTTATTGGCAATATTTTAATAAAAGCTGATCATTAATATTACTTTGCTAACATATGCCTTTGTTTAAATTTTAAGATGCAGACTATGTTTCTTGCTTTAACAGACAAATGGAGAGATG
>SEYY01000703.1:104301-134301 GCA_009176605.1 Armadillidium nasatum
ATATATATATATATATATATATATATATATATATATATATATATATATATATATATATATATATATATATATATATATATATATATATATATATATATATATATATATATATATATATATATATATATATAACTCCTCATTAACTTGATTTATTTAAATGATATAATTACATTGTTAATTTACATTAACTTCACTATGACAAGGTTGTTCCTCTATGCACTGAAATGAAAATCGAAGGCCAAAATTACCAACCCTCTGAACACCAAGTTTGAATTTTCTGCAAAATATTATTATTATTATTATTATTATTATTATTATTATTATTATTATTATTATTATTATTATTATTATTCAATTATTATTATTATCAATTATTATTATTATTATTATTATTATTATTATTAAATGCCTTCATAACTTGTATTGCTCCTAAGAATTTGATCTAAGTGTATGGTTGTATAAAGGAAATCTTTTAAAATATTCGTAGATTGCAGAAACCGTGACAAGGAGCCAAAGGGTATATAACTCGTCTCATCAACGATGCTAGCAATTTTATACCTCTGTAAAAGGAGCTCGAGCCAGGCAAGGCAAGCTACCAGCCTTTCGTGTCTATTATATTAGTTGGCTGTTGCCAAAAAGTTTAAAAAAAAACTATTAATTTAGGTGCCAAAGTGTTTCTCCCGTAGAGACTCTTCTGCTACTTGAAGTGAAGGAGCGCTAACGTAGTAAACGCAAAATTTGGTGAAAGTATATAAATTTTTTCTAAAAGTTTTTTTTATTTAATTATTCACCCCTTATTTTCATATTAAATAATTATTGTTTTACCTACTCCTCCTCCTTCTGCAGCAAAATTTAAATATCTTTCACATAAATTGTATTTATTGATTTTATTTTATCTATCAATTAGTTCAATATCCATGACTTCTGACTCTAATATTCTGATTATTTTCGGACTTACTATTGAACGGTATCAATCTACGTTCGTGGTTTCTCTTGTTTATTATTGTTGCATATATAATTGCATGTCCCGAATTTAATGAAAATCATAAAAAGTCTATATCGAGTATAGCCACCATATAGTCTATGATAGCCACAGACTTAGGAGGAGCATCATGAGCTGAACCAAGTACATAATTGCATTACTGGAAAAAAAAAAAAAAACATTTCGTTTTGAGAAGTTCACTTGCTCTGATGTGTGATAGCCTGAAGGGCACTGGGCAGTATTTTGTTTGCCTGGAGGGACGGCATATGCTCTTAGTTGGCGAGGTCCGCTCTCCGAAAAAAAAACAAAGACTAAAGCCGTTTTCTATTCGTCCACAATCTTCCTAAATACTTAGCTGCGCACCCAAAGTGACGAATAGAACGCTGTTTTTCTCCCAAATCTTTAGAAAACTAGGTATTTAAGTAAAACTTGGACGAATAGAAAACGGCTTAAATATACACTTCGTATAGCATACTACCACTCGTTTGTTCTTCTACTATACTTGTAAATAAGTTAAAATTTACATAACTTATTAGACTTGCTAATACTGTTAGTCCTTGTTGGTTTTGTGTCTATTAAATTTATGGATTTTGATTTTTAAGTAAACTTAAATAAGCCATATAAAGACTGCAAAATTTGTTTCAAAGTTCTTACAGGTGTTATAGCCTAGTTAGGATAAAGTTTGTTTGGACTGGGACAGTCTTGATAGGCCCTTGTGGCTTCTAACTGTCTCTATTTTCACGTCTGTCAAGTTAGCTAAAGATTTTTTTTAAGGACAAACTTCAGAGGACAAATAGGACAGACAACCACAATGTAAAAATAAATAAATAAATAAGAATTATTAAAATAGGCTTAGGTGGAGATTGTTTCTGATTTTCAATAATTTTTATATCGATATTTTTTTGTCAATTCATTTTAATCGATATTTTCCTGCCTATAATTAGCCCTAGGCTACTATGTCGTGCAAACGTTCTTGTGTATGTTAGGTCTCTTTTACGGCAAATTCTTGTATATGTTAGGCCTCTTTACGGCAATTTTGGTAGTTCAGGTTATGATAAGTCGAATTAGGTTCTGCTAGAAAAGTAAGTAATAATAATTGTGTCTATGTCTAGTAATAGTACCTCTTACCTCTGACAACTATCTTGTTTACGAAAGGCTTCTCCGATATTTTCAATTTTCGATATTTTTTAACAATCGAAACTCAAAAACAATCTCCACCTTTACCTTAAAATATAATTTAAAAAATATATATATATCATCATCACTCATGGGTCGGGGGGTACAGGGGTCAGAGCCCCCCGTAGATAGATGTTTATGTGCCATGCATCTGTATTCATTAAATTTATTACATTTTTAAACTTATATTTTACTATTTATTATATATTTATTTATTTTTACATTGTGGTTGTCTGTCCTATTTGTCCCCTGAAATTTGTCCTTAAAAAAAATCTTTAGCTAAAATGTTTTGCTAACTTGACACACATCTCATATATATATATATATAGGTTACCTATCACACGTGATACACGAGCTCCTGTAGTGCCTCTTTTATTTTGGGGAGTTGATGTCTGTCATATTTATCCATGGGTATATTATAAGTATGTAGGGACTAACTGGGGCTGGGGCTCTGCCCTAAAATATGTAAAGAAGTCAAAAGCTAAGATTAAGAAAATTAGATAAAATTTTAATTGAGATTTATTTAATTATAAAGGAGTAGAATAGTCAACATTCACTTAAATTAATGATTATATGGATTTTCTCAGAAAAAAAAATTCAGAAAATTATAGATTTTGTACAATAAATTTTTTTAAAAAAAATACAAAATTTTTGAAATTTTTTTTTCTGATTCACAATAGTGATTCAAAAGGTTTTCTTAGGTAAGATCCTAAGTTAAAGTTTGAAAAAATGTAAGATATAAAATTATCAATATAACCTGTATTTATACATATCATTGCTATTTTATAGCTGTGTATCAAACTTGTATCATTTAACTATATTATATCAAAATTATTTTATTTATACTTTGTCACTATGGCTAAAAGATCAGCTTTAGCAATATGGGAGTACTTTACAATGTTTCAGGATAGGCTCGAAATACCTAAATGTAACATCTGCAGTGAGGAAATTAGAAGAGAACCTCCGGGTGCCCCAAGTAAAAATTTTTTAACTAAATCTTTATGGGGTCATTGAAAATCAAAACGCAAAGATGAACATTCACTAGCAGAAGAGGAGTGGTCAAAAGAAACAGAAAAGAAAGAAAATATTGGAAAAATGAGAAGAAAAATCTTAATTTTCTTACATTTTGTTTGGTTTAATCCACCATCATTAAGTATAGTTTGCTATTTTAACCCTGACAGGCAAACCCAATTGATTTAATCCACCATCATTAAGTATAATTTGCCATTTTAACCCCGGCAGGCAAACCCGGTCAGTCCATATAGGGATGTGAACAAGTTAATAAATTTCAAAAGCATATCTATATTAATTTACCATAAATAACCAAAGTTGTTATATAGAATAAAGTAGAAAAAGATTAGCCATTTTTTAGTTTTTATAATTTGTAATTTTATATTTACCGGATATCTGGCCAAATCCAGTTAGATAACCAGATATCTGGTCAGATAGTAGTACTATCTGGCCGGATAACTGGATATCTGTCACATCTCTAACCACCACTCATGTCAGGGCCATTTTCAAGGGGATGGGGAGCAAAAATTAAAAACAAAAAAACAAACCCAAGCCTAATGCAAATCTCTCAGGGTCGAGTACAGTTGGAGACCTTGAACTTTGAAAAGAGGAGAAAATAACAGTTGATGACAGAGAGTGAACAGAACAGAGGTGGTTGGAAAGAAAGTGGCACCAAAACAGGCAAGCCTAGGGTTTCCAATATTCACAAAATTCATTCTTTCAGCAGAGCAACCCTTGTGCTATGAGTGGAATGGAATGTGGATGAATGCATGAGGTCAATTCCCTCTAGCATCTGCCATTGTTGTATGTAAGGAAAAGAAATTTTGCCAATGTCACATTGCCGAGAAAAAGGGTCAAGAGAGTTTGAAAGGAGAGGACAGTTTATTAGTCTTTTGGCCTTAGACTCAACCATGTCTAAAAGATGAGAGAAACCAGAACTTCTCTAAATGTGGGAACAGTACTTCATACAAGGGCAGACCCTTTTTATATATATATATATATATATATATATATATATATATATATATATATATATATATATATATATATATATATATATATATATATATATATATATATATATATATATATATATATATATATATATATATATATATATATATATTCCCACAACATGAACAGTATTCCCAACTTCTTTGAGGCTGTCTTGGCAACTGTTGTGATATGAGGTTTCCAAGACAATTTATTATTCATGTTCAGACCAAGACTGTTTGTTTTTCAAAGTGAGACAGCAGAGCTGTTGAAGGAGATAGGAAAATTAAGAGGTATTTTAGAGAGGGAAATGTAAAGCTGAATTTTTAAGAGTTCCCTTTCACAAGGTCGCTTGATCTCACCTGAAATCCCATCCAGATTGGCAAGAATATAAGCTGAAAGTTGAAGAAGATACAGCAACTCTAGAAGCAAAAAGAGCAGCAGATTTGAAATTAATTGAGAATGGGGAGTTCAATCATCGGTATAAGAATGAACAGAGTTAGAAGTGCAGTAGAATAGATCGTTGATAAAGTAAGAAGAAAATTGGATAGGATAGAACTCTGAGGAACATTACATTTCACTGGGAAGGAGGTAGAGGTTACTTCACCAAGTGCCAATATGGAACAATTTTATTCTTACACTTCGTATCATTGTTTTAAGCCCCCTCTTTGAAGCTGGTCTCCGTTTTAATTTTACCTTCAAACTTTGTTTTTTTTTTTTAACTTACAATAGTTAACTTTTAACTCTTTTAACTTTGGCTTCAAAAGGGACGGTTGTCAGAAAATGTTTGCCACTATATTTATTTTACTATTGGGTTATTTTAGTTTTTCTTGTATACCTGCAGTTATTGCAGTATATATATATATATATATATATATATATATATATATATATATATATATATATATATATATATATATATATATATATATATATATATATATATATATATATATATATATATATATATATATATATATATATTACATTGCATTACAGTATTACAAATAATTTTGTACAATGACTTCACCCATAGATCGAATTCAAGCCCTTGGAAACATTGAGAAAGATATTGCTTCTGTTTTGCAGTATGGAAGTAAGTTACTTATTTAGAAACTAATTATAATTTTTAGAATAAGTATAATTTTCATATATGACAATCAATTTGTCAATTCATACTTTATGAAAGGGCATCTTTTGTATTGTAAAGGTCTGTAACATAATATAATACTTTTGTAGAGTTGTATTATCATTGTAATGGTTGGCAATTATTAATTAATATTTTATAACTTATTCTTAGTGGAAGTGTGTGTTTGGTGGGTGCTCCGATGCTGATGACTATTATTTTATTTTAAAATTGTTGAGAAATGTTTTAATTAATTTCAATTTTAGTGTATTAGTGTTTTTAATTAATTATAATTATTTACCCACTGAAGAAAGAACAGTTTTTAAGATAAGTAGATTTTAATCATTTCAGTTTTGCTAATTCATTTAAGATATTAGTTCTTAGTTTACATTATTAATTTTCTTTTTATTATTATTGTGATAGAGTTTAGTTTAGTGTAAGTTAGCCAGTTGCAATTAGTTTTCAAGCTAGTACTATGTATGTTTGCTGTACTAGATAGTTTGGTTTTTAGTAAACTGTAAAGATTTGCCCTTCTTTTGGATAGGGTTGACTCCAAAGCTAAAAGACTAATAAACTGTTCCCTACTTTCAAATACCCTTAACCTTCTTACTCTGCAACGTGACATTGGTGCCCTATTTCTTTTCTATAAACACTACAGCGGAAGGTGCTCAAGGGAGTTGGCCTTTTGCACTTTCATCTCCAATGGGGTGCCTTACTTGCACATTAAGTTTGTATGAGTATTGCAAACCTTAGGCTTGCTCGTTGTGGTCCCTCCTTTCTAGTCATGTTTGTTCTGTGGAACTTTCTGCCCTCTTATGTTTTTCCTGCTATATTTAATCTTCCTCTCTGTATATCATCTGTCTGCGTTCACCAGAGGGAATTGATCTAGACGGGATTTGGTACTATTTTTCAATGGGCCCTACCTATGAGTGGTGGCAACATGTAAAAAAAAAAAAAAAAAAATATGAAGATTTGCTTTCTTGTTTGTGATGATTATTACAAGATTAATTTTACCTTTGTAGGTCAAGCTTTAACTGAACTAAGCAAGGATAAGCCAGTGAACAAGCAAGTAGAAGGACATGTTCAGCTTTTTATTAAAACTTTAACGAATGTAGAAACCGAACTTGCAAAACAAATTAACTACCTGACTCAAGTTTCTACTGGTAAGGGCAATAAAACTTTAGATTTGTACATACGCGCGACACTAGTAATAATATTGGTAATATTTTTTGTATTTTTATGTCAGTAATAGTCCTCTGTTTTCTAGGGCAAGCTCACGAAGGTTCTAGTTACAATTCTCAAAAAATATTGCAAATGACATGGCACAGACTTGAACATATTAGATCAGAAGTTAATGAATTAGAAAAGCTTAAAAATAACCAACGAATTTTTAGACAACCACAGTCTCAACAGCAACAGCCACCACAATCTCAATCTCAGCAGCAAAACCAAACACAGACAAATTCACAGCAACAAGTACAAATTTCAAGTCAGCAGTCACAGTCTCAGCAACAATCTTACCAGCATTCTCAGTCACCGTATCCAGTACAACAACAGAATCATCAACAGCCACCATCGTAGGGGATTATCAGTTATATAATTTTTTTTTTTAATATAGTAAAAGATTTTATACAACATATTTATTAGTGGAATGATATTTAACAATAAATAATTTAAGCAACATTAACCTTTTTCTTAAAAACATTACCTTAAGTAAAATGCAATCGATAATTACCATACCAGTTTTTCAATGGGAGTATTTTTAAATACATTATGTATATATATATATATATATATATATATATATATATATATATATATATATATATATATATATATATATATATATATATATATATATATATATATATATATATATATATATATATATATATATATATATATATATATATATATATATATATATATATATATATATATATATATATATATATATATATATATCATAGGCGGAGCTACAGGGGAGTGCCGTGCACCCCCTAATGAATTATTTTGATTTTAAATCGAAAAGAAATATAAAAAATAATTATATTTAATTCAATTCTTAGCTATTTTTGCAAAAATGATTAAAAAAAAAAAAAAAAAAAAAAAAAAAAAATATAATATATATATATATATATATATATAATATATATATATATATATATATATATATATATATATATAATATATATTATATATATATATATATATATATATATATATAATAATATAAATAAAAATTAACATTACACACCCGGCAGTAATATTATGCCTGTGTCGGAAGCATTCACTGTATCACTGTTAGTCGTAGGCTTATACATTTTTATTAATAAATTAATGTGCTGTTTTTTTCCTTGTTTATGGTTGTGTAAATTAGTTATTATAAATTAAAAGTAATATTGTTTCGGGTGATTTACTGCACGTACAGCGTACCCTAATTTGTATGTGTTCATTCAATTATAGAAGGTTTTCTAATAAAAGATGAATGGAAATCTCGGACTACCAATAACTATGACAACTGATGTAAAGATTTTGAATCGAGGAAACTTAAAGATCGTGAAAAACGCACATGTAGACCACACATTTCCGCAGTAAAAATTTGTGATCCCGCTAATTAACAATCGATAAAAAATCAAATAAAATCTTGAAAGTCACCAGAAAAGTTAAGAGTCCAAATTGTTTTTGCGGATATTGTTATAGGTCTTGCGAAAGTTGTTAGACCTTTAGAGATCATCACAACAATGAAGACATATGAAAGAGGACTTTTCTTAGTTAATCTAATCGCTAAATATGATCAATAGCCAATAAATGATTCATTTGCAGCTAATAAAAATATCCGAAATTAAAGAAAAACTGATCAATAAATGCGTATCTCGAGGCTGATGATACAAGCGATTGTGGACACTAACAACAAATTTCAATAGTTGAGCGTGTCTCTTATGAAAAGCATCAAGGGATTAGGGAACATTTTGTAGCAAGTGAGGCACAATCAATGCTCAATCAGTTGAACTAGATTGTTTTAGAACTTGGAATCGATTTTGATATTGCATAATTTCTTCATTCATTCATCGAGGGAAACTGAAATAGACATGGTCTTTGAAAAGATTTGCAATATTTACTTCCTCTATCCAAATACGGTCTTATTAGGAACTAGATGGGCCTGCCGTGCTCAAGCCGTTTTGGTGGTAAAAAGTTTTACTTGGGCTGATGATAACTTCGGATGAAATAATTCAACCACTCAAAGTGGTTAGTGAAAAGTATTGGGCTAAAATACTAATTGAATATCTTTTGATATAGCATATTCATGATAACACATTTTATACACGATCTTAAGGGTAGGCAAAAATGCTTCAGAGTTCAGATATGAATCTAGTTTCAGGGGTGTTTAATGTAAAGTCCTTATGTACTACTATAGTATATATGAGAACTGAAAAACATTTGAATCGACAATAAAAATATGGGAAAAAGAAGATATTTCAGTTCTTCCAGTTATGAAACAATTTGTTGAATTTGTCTGAATTGTGATAACTATTATTACCTATTATTAGATTCTTTAATTTCAGGTACGAACAAGAAACCTTACAGGTCATCAATTCCATGGTCAATTTCTTATATCTAAAGTCATGTGAAGACTTTATATATTAGCTAAATGTTTTACCTTGCCTGTAACAGATGTTCGTTTGCTCAGGGAGGAAAATAATATACAAAGGGAAATTCAGTCGCAACTTTAAAAGAATGGGTTCACGAGATAGAAAAGTATGGCAAATAAATTTTACGTGTTTAATAGCGCTATAAAAAAATTTGCGCCAATTCCCATGAAAAAGTTTTTCTTTCGAAAAGATGATCTCAAAATTTAGCAATATTAAAATTAATTTACGGACAACCGAAAGGCAAAATCAATTCGAAGTTTTGTTGATGTTCGTAGAACAAGAAACTGCAGCATCAATTAATTACAGTGAAATTATTGATGAATTTATGAATATTGTCAGCATGAATATATACAGGTATAAAATTATGTCTTTTATTTCTATATATATATATATATATATATATATAGTATATATATATATATATATATATATATATATATATATATATATATATATATATATATATATATATATATATATATATATATATATATATATATATATATATATATATATATATATATATATATATATATATATATATATATATATATATATATATATATATATATATATATATATATATATATATATATATATATATATATATATATATATATATATATATATATATATATATATATATATATATATATATATATATATATATATATATATATATATATATATATATATATATATATATATATATATATATATATATATATATATATATATATATATATATATATATATATATATATATATATATATATATATATATATATATATATATATATATATATATATATATATATATATATATATATATATATATATATATATATATATATATATATATATATATATATATATATATATATATATATATATATATATATATATATATATATATATATATATATATATATATATATATATATATATATATATATATATATATATATATATATATATATATATATATATATATATATATATATATATATATATATATATATATATATATATATATATATATATATATATATATATATATATATATAATAAAATGGTGGGCACGGTTTTGTTAATTTAGGGAAGTTAAATTTTTCACTTATAAGTTAGTTTCTACAAACTTTTAAAAGTACATTAACCATTCAGGTAGTTTATATAATGAAATATATAATTCCTTATACTAGATTACTTTCAATAATTTTTTTTTTTATAAATATTTTTGTCATACCTCCCTCTCTACCCTATTGCCATCCTGTATAATGCAGCAGTTCCTCACACCTGTTCAATATTGGCAAGGGCATCCTGGGTATCAAGAAAACAACCTTGTCAGATGCCAACTTTGATAGGGGTAAGTGTCAAACAGTGAGAATGTTATTTTTTAGTGTTTTTTCATTTCCTGATATTTTTAATGTTTCATATATTTTTTGTGACAGAGTTTGTTGTGTAAAAAAAAATAAAAATAAAATAAATTTGTTTATTTTAATTATTTATGAACACCTTTTAGCATGTTACATTTTTTTGGAGTTCCAAGCTGCAATATATTTTTTCAGCTTTATTTTTTATTTTTTTGATGTTTTGAGCAAAATAAATAAATAAATAAATAGTCAAACTTAATTAAAGTTATCAGTTTATCAATTAGGAGTTTTCGCTTTCTTCTTCTAATTTTCTTAGCAGCTTATTGGCTTAAGAGTTAACGAAGCTAGCTTTTGAGTTAGAAGATTAGCTAAAAGCTAACTTTTCAGCTGTGCCCACCACTAATATATATATATATATATATATATATATATATATATATATATATATATATATATATATATATATATATATATATATATATATATATATATATATATATATATATATATATATATATATATATATATATATATATATATATATTGAAAGCAGAAGTTGGTTTGTATTTTCATTATATTTTTCTCTTCACAAATCGAATGTCACTCTATCTGCAGTTTGTTTTGTTTTAGTTTTGGAAGTCTACTTTTACTATTTCTAATATAGTAACGTATGTGTTCAATTATGAACCGACCGGGACCTTGGCCTCGACAAACCACGGCTAAAAATCAGGGAAAACCGGGGTTTGCCTGCCGGAGTTAAAAAGGCAAATTATACTGAAGAGGAGTCTAATTTAAAAAAAAAAATTAATTTTCAGCCGATTCTCCTGAAATTTTCAGTGTATATAGTTTTCTTCCAGGTGAAAAAGTCCATTTCTAGCGTTTGTTTGAGTCTATAGCTGGTAAAGTTTGTTTTTTTTAATTTGGTGGGGAAATTTGACCCTTTTTTCAAATGAATGACAGGGCCAAACCACTTTTCGGAATGACCTTAAATTTGGACTGTACATTCAGAATTCTATGGGCCACAAAAGCTTCTAACAGACTTTTGTTCCCAGAGTTATAGAAAAAATGTTATAAACCCAAAACTGACCAACTATCGAAAAAAATCCACCTTTTCGGACAAAAAAAATTATTGAAAAAAACTACAACTATATTTCTTATTTTGATGGGTGTATAGAGGAGGGATGGGGCTACAAATTCCTATCTATACTTTATTCGATGCGATTCGTTGGTTTCCAGATACAACCTTTCAAAAAAAGGTCCATTTTTGACCAAATTTCAAAAATTCCCAAATTTTGAGAGGCTCGTTTAAAACAAATAGCATTTAATAATGCACTAAATAAAAGTTGTTGCCCTGTCCCTTCTCTAAACAATATCCAAATATATAAAAAAATTAGTATGTAGAGTTTTTTTTAAATAATTTTTTCTCCGAAAGGGTACGATTTTTGCAAATTTTTTCTAGACGTGATTTCAAAAATCTGTTCCAACTAATGCAAGAAATTGTGGGTAAGATTATTCACTTAAATTTTCAGCTTATGTAGAACAGTGTTTTGACACCGCTATTCATTTTCTTTCAACTTTAGGTCCAAATAATTTTCAAACCGTTATAGGTTCAGAAAAAGGCTCGAAATCAACTCAGAACTTCGGGAAAAAATGCATATACCCTGAAAATTTCAGCTCAATCAGTTAAATAATAATAAAAAAATTTCAAACAAAATATAACAAAATTAAGATTTTTTTTTCTTTTTTTTCTTTTTCTTTTCTGTTTGTTTTGACAGTTTCTTTTCTGCTAGTGAATGTTCATCTTTGTGTTTTGATTTTAGATGCCACAAAGATTTGGATGAAAATTTTTTACTTTGGGCACCCTGAGATCCTCATCTGATTTCCTGACTGCAGATATTACATTTAGATATTTCCAAGCATATCCTGAAACATTGTAAAGTACTCCCATACTGCTGAAGCTGATCTTTTAGCCATATTAACTGAAAGTATAAACAAAATAATAATTTTGTACTAATGTAGCTAAATGATACAAATTTGATGCATAACAATAAAATAACATGATATAAATAAATGCAGGTTGTATTGATAATTTTATATCTTACATTTTTTCAAACTTTACCTTAGGGTTTTACCTAGGTAAGTAAACCTGTTGAATCACTATTGTGAATCAGAAAAAAAAAATTCAAATTTTTTTTACATTTTTTAAACTGTAATTTTCTGAAATTTTTTCGAAAAAAAATGCATATAATCATTAATTTAAGTGAATGTTGGCTATTCTACTCCTTCCTTATAATTAAATAAACCAATTAAATTTATCTAATTTTCTTAAAATAAAATTTCAGTGCTTTTGACCTCTTTACAAATTTCAGCCCGGGTCGGTCCCTATGTGTAACGGTTCGTCATTGAATACTATGTAAAACTTTTCCCTCTAAATCTTAATTTTCTCAAAATAAATTTAAATTTAATTTTTTTTTATTTACACCACTTCTGCTTTCAATGGCATATATATATATATATATTATATATATATATATATATATATATATATATATATATATATATATATATATATATATATATATATATATATATATATATATATATATATATATATATATATATATATATATATATATATATATATATATATATATATATATATATATATATATATATATATATATAAAAAAAAAAATATAATTAAGCAAAACATAAGAGGAAACTGATTATTTTGAGGTTAAAAATTTGGTATAAAAAATAAACTGTGTCAGGATTAAAGAAGCTTATCTAATCATTTTCTAGTAAAGATTTCTCAATCATGATACCATCATAGCCTGGAGGAGGACCGTAACTGAAGTTGTCAAAAACGGCATCTAAAACTGCTCCATCATCAACTATGGGGGAGAAAAAATTGTAAAGTTAAAATAGTTGGGACTATTCAACTGAAAAGAGCTCTGCCCGTCAATGGTGGCAACATATATATATATATATATATATATATATATATATATATATATATATATATATATATATATATATATATATATATATATATATATATATATATATATATATATATATATATATATATATATATATATATATATATATATATATATATATATATATATATATATATATATATATATATATATATATATATACTACAATTTCAAAGTTAAAAAGTATAAGAATAGGAGTATTCAAGATATATACTATAATTTCGAAGTTAAAAGAGTTAGGACTATTCATGACATATACTATAATTTCATTAAAAGTTTTCATGTTATACAAAATGATATCAAAAATTTTATGTAAAATAATTAGTTTTAGAGTCTACAGAGTTACTTTAGACTAGATATTAAAGTTGAATTGTTAAAAACAAATATAAGTTTGGGAATTAATACTATTAAAATTTTTCAGTTCGCTAGCCTCAAGTATATTATTATTATTGTGCAGTAATAGTTAAAATGAATCCAAACCAAACTTCTAAGTCAATGTGAAAATGAAGAAAATATAAGATATGTAAATGATGTCCTGCGTTTTTTCTCAATTTATTACTTCATGTAACATTAAAAATTTTGTAAACACAGTGATGTAGAAAGAAAGATATGCCAGGTTTCAAAAGTAATGCAAACACTGAAGATTTGGTGTTACAGATAAATTTCTTAATTTCAATATACATGTTACATCAAACATTCTGGATAGTATTTGAAAGACACAAATCTGTAGGTAACACTGAAGATAGCAATGGATTCAATTACAATAAAGTATTAGATAATTGCTTATTGTACTAATAACATTTTTCAATTTGTAATATAGAACATTTTCTCAGTTTATAGTAATGATCTTAAAAAGAATATTATAATTTAACATACAAAAACTAAGTGGTACGTGGGAACAGATCTGAGAAGTTTTTTACTTTGAAAATATGCTATTTGAAAATTTATTTATTGTATTTGTCGATATGGATGAAAAAATAATAAAATATCCATTGTAATATAAAGAACAAATGATGAAGATTCAAAAAATTATGGGTATTAAATATACAGGCTTTTAAGAGTTTAAGTCCTAAGGTTTGCTAAAATATGAAAAAAAAAAAAAGAAAATCTACAGGATTAAAAAAAAAAAAAAAAAAAAGTATATAGTTGAAATGAAAGCTTGAATAGTAATTACTAAATAGTAAATATAAGGATTAAGAATTTTTAAGAGTTAAAACAGAACAAACTCTTATAAAAGCAGACAAACTATGAGTAGAAAATTAATGTATAGAGAAATTTGGAGAATACAAAAAAACTTTTATTTACTTGTTTGAAAGTTGAATTCAATGGGTTATTTCGACTATGAAAATTGTGAAATAGGTGTGCGAAAAACTTGGAAACTAAGTGAAACATATGTGAAAATGATGACATTAACTGGCTTTTAAATGGAAGGAGATGAATTTTTGCATTATAAAGAATTTTGCCTAATTACTCGATTTTTACATAAAATGGACTGAATGTCAACGTTTTAATAAGTTCTCTTCCATGATAATAGCCTAAAAAAAATGTAATAAATTTAAAAAGATGTGAATTGATTAAAAAGTGCGATCAAAATATATACGAGCATATTAAAAACTATACACTTGACCATATCACGGCATTATATGCAATATACATTACAGGAAATCAAAAATCATTGAAGAAAATTTACCTACAGTATCTTCTAAAAACAAAAACTATTCTCTACTAAAAATTACTTTTCAAAGAGAGAAAAAATACACAAATTTAGATACTATAAACATTTTTAAACTTACCAAATAAAACGGGATAAATGGTTCCTTTAAAACCAGTAACAGGTGTATGTGTTGACTTTCCATTAATGAAAAAATTCAGTTCTACATGGTCGAATGTAACTCCCTAATTATAGAAAAAAAAAGGGGGGGGGGGATTAAAAAAATCAAAAAAATTAAAAAAAAATCATACAAATATCATGATACCCCAGTGTCCCTCAAAGGGAGGATAAACCGGTGAATTTTCAAAACGAACATCATTATAAACAACATACCAAGAAAATAAAATTTATTTGTACAGACTACATAAGCCGTATGATGATAGCAATACAGTTCACGCTTTGCAAAGGGGGATGTCTCACCATCATCTAACATCCACATTTGCTGCTGCTTGAAAAATGGCATATCTTTTGGCAGCATTGCAGTGTTTCCTTGAAATGGGTAAGGTATACCTGCTCATTCAAACTTGTTGGAAGGGGTAACATCTCGATCAAGTGAACCTCGTCAATACCCATACAGATGCCGATTGTAAGCCTGAGTTAGTGGTGGTGTATGGTTGCAACATAGAGGTTGTCTAGACCCAAATATTGCTGTTACTGCTTTTGAGTGAGTCCTCCATGGTGAGTAACAAAGCTCTGACAATTACGGCCGTTCTGACTATGTTCCAAACTCAACAGACAAACTTAAAAGGGTCATTATAAATTTTTCATGGGCAAGCAGTGCAATCTCCTTTGATAATAGGGGTATAGCTGGTTCTCATTAGAGACTTGTCACGCAATACTACGTGAAATTTAATCGTCCTCGTCATCGGCAAAATTGGCGTATTTTTTTTCTGAATCGTCATCGTCAATTTTTTGCCGATTAATTTAAACATATTCACTTAAAAATATCTTTGCTCGACTCTCTTCTATTAAGAGTAAAAGACTGTTTAGTAGTGGGGGCCAAATACACTCTCCAAGACGAAATCGAATTACCCCAGAAATTGGAGAAAAGTTTGCTTCTGCCTTAAACTTAAGATCTCAAAATTTAAAGTACTAGAATTTTGCATGTCTGTCCATGTTCTCACGTATTAAAATTTTTAAAATCAATGTTCTGAGGATACTACAGAGTGTCCCACTTGCACTCGGCCCCAGAGAAGTGTTTATAGATATGAAAATACTTTCCATATGTTCACAAAATTTGTCACGAACAAACCATGGTGTGAAAATCATGCTGTCACAATAAGTGTTGGAAGTAGTCACCATTAGCATCAAGACATGCCTGCACACGCTTTTCCATGTTAAGGAAGGCTGATGCCAAAGTCCCTTCTAAATGATCAGATCTTCAAAGGAAAACTCAATTTCGTACATGCTGACTTTGAACGTGTAACAAGTGGCGCGACCTATCATGATTCTGCTTCGCTCCTCACACACCAAAGTTTGTGAGTAACAAACTTTATTAACTTATGACCAGTAATTTGATATCTATGAGCGCATTTCTGGGGCCCGAGAACGAGTGGGACACCCCTATATTATAGTGAATATTAAAATTACATGTATTTACACATTTGAATAAAGAATTAAGAAAAGAGACAATTTAATTCTTCCTTTTTATAAAACTGTTAAATTTATTAAAATAGTGGAAATTTAAAATATATTTTTCAATTTCATCATCATTGTCAAATTTACTATAATCGTCATCGCCAAAAAATTCTTCATCGTTTCACCACTTTTATATATATATATATATATATATATATATATATATATATATATATATATATATATATATATATATATATATATATATATATATATATATATATATATATATATATATATATATATATATATATATATATATATATATATATATATATATATATATATATATATATATATATATATATATATATATATATATATATATATATATATATATATATATATATATATATATATATATATATATATATATATATATATATATATATATATATATATATATATATATATATATATATATATATATATATATATATATATATATATATATATATATATATATATATATATATATATATATATATATATATATATATATATATATATATATATATATATATATATATATGCTTAAATCGCATACTGTGTTGTTGTTCAAGCTCAAGGTACTAAGGTTATATCCTCAGAAACGTTTTTGAGCATATGGATGTAACGGTCACAGAATATGGTAACGGTTAGACAGCCCTCTTCAAAGAAATAAGTACCCACGATGCCAAAATCTGAAACGGTGCACCACACATTTATTCGCTCGGAGTGCAATGTTCCTTTCGTGTAGCAGAGAAGGTTGTTTTAAGATTAACAGTGAAAATTTTATTTGCTTACACAGCCACTCAAATGAAAATTACCTTCATTACTATATAAGAGAATAGCATCTTCCTAAACATGTTGCGGTATGTTCTCGCATAACTCCCTGCAGAATAATTAAACTTTCGCACCGAGTTCTTGAACAACCAATATGTTGATTGGAGAGAAAAAGGAATTTTTGTATAAGATTTTCCTTTTACTTTCAGAGAAATCATTATAATTAAAGCATGCTTCCAAGCAGAATGTCTATCATACTGCAAAATAGATCGCCAACATCAACCAGGAAATTATCCTTTTAAATCTGAGTTTGTTGCCCTGAAATACCCATAGGAAGATGGTTTTAAGATCTAGAACGTTTTGGTTCTGTGAAATACTGAAATATCTTCGAAAGTCATTCCATTCTGAGCTGTGATCACAGAATTGTCGTATATGAAAAACGCTTCAACAGCAAATGTAGTGTGCACCCGAGCAGCACTGTTGTCGAATGATGACAACTGGGCTTGGGTTACCAACACACCATATCACCTCCTCTCCATCTCACTACTGTTAGTGCTACAGACTTTCGAAATGTGAGTTTTTTTGGGGAGTCATCCTATATATATATATATATATATATATATATATATATATATATATATATATATATATATATATATATATATATATATATATATATATATATATATATATATATATATATATATATATATATATATACCTTTTTTTTTTTTACCTTCTCACCCCCTGACCACCCCATGTTGAGGCGGCCACACTTCGCTAATGAAGCTTCCTGCCGCAGTCGGTCTCGTCCAGAGATCCTTCAAAGAAGTGATGCCCCAGAAGATTTTGGGGCGAGAGTTGGAAGGACAGCGTAATAGAAAGTGTTTCACGGTCTCCGGGGCCATTCCGCATCTAGTACAGGTGGGAGATGCTGCCTGGTTTATTTTGAATTTGTGTTTGTAATGTTGTAGGTTTGGGTGGTGCCCGCATCTCAATCTTGCAAGTGAGGTTTGTAAGTGTCTTGGGAGGTTGTTGAAGTCGGGGTTTATTTCAGGAGGTTGTCTGTTAAGGATGTTGTTTGGAAGTCTGTTGATCATGTATGAATGTGTTAGTTGAGTGTGTATATGTTTGGTTGTTGTGGTATTGGGGGGAGGAGGGGGAATGTGATTTAGGATCTGTTTGTAAAAGGCGCCGGTGGACGATGGAGGGTGTGTTAGTCTCTGTGGGGTAGGTTGGAGGAGAGTATTGTGACATGGGTGTGTGGGTAGACGTGTTATATATATATAATATATATATATATATATATATATATATATATATATATATATATATATATATATATATATATATATATATATATATATATATATATATATATATATATATTATTCTGTTATAAAAACTTGAAAGTTTTATTTCATGTTTGTGGCTGTGTACATAATTTAATAAATTTTCGAATTAAGATCTATATTTATTTATCATGAGGTTCCAAAAGTATTTCAAAATGCTGTTATTTAGAGTAGTTGAAAAACTAAAGTATATTGGAATACAGTAAACAAATACAAAATATATTATATACTTCAATAATTTGAAAATTTTAGTTTGTATAATTAAAATTTTTATTTTTACTGGATATCCAAATGCTAAAAAAAAATAAAATAAAAAATAAAATAACATAAAATAAGGCCAGATAGGCTATATAATTGAATATCTGGCCCTTCCTATATATATATATATATATATATATATATATATATATATATATATATATATATATATATATATATATATATATATATATATATATATATATATATATATATATATATATATATATATATATATATATATATATATATATATATATACTGCATTATTATTATTATTTTTAATGAGCAAAAACTAATCACCAAAAGAGCAACAAATTACTTGAAGCAAATAAAGTCAAACTTACTATAACATCTCCTTCTTGAGGTGTTACAGAAATCTTATGTTTTTCTTCAGAATTGTGACGAATGCTATTGTCAGAACACAAAACCCATGATTGATTATCATCCCCTAGAGGTACTTTATTGAGATTAGCATTCCTTGTTGATATTCCTACTCCCCAGATTCCTGATATATATATATATATATATATATATATATATATATATATATATATATATATATATATATATATATATATATATATATATATATATATATATATATATATATATATATATATATATATATATATATATATATATATATATATATATTCCATGTTTAAAATTTATTTCCTTATTTTAAAATACACGAAATTATTAGAATATAATTAACAAATACTTTTTTTTTGTTTGAATTCAGTGCTCCACTCCGACCCTGATTTAAAGTGAATAATATTTCATCTAATTATTTGGTGGTGTAGGTTGTCTATTACATACTATTATCTTTTAACTTAATTGTATGTTCTGAGGAAAGTGATGGAACAGAGATATGTAGATTCTTATGTGTCTACTCTTATTTATCTTCAAATAAAGAATCCAGAGATGAAAAAAAAAAATTATAATAATAATAATCTCACCAGTCTGCTGCAGCTTAACTTCAAAATATGCTTTGTTTTGTAAAATTGGAGTGTTTCCTAAAGCTGCTCCTGTTCCGCATATTCTCATTCCATTTTTGACAATTACAACTTCATGACCTAAAAATTTTTTAAATATATTAAATATCAAAAATAATTGATAAAATAATGGAAAATAGTGTTAATTCATAAAAAGGAACTTTAACTGTTATATATATATATATATATATATATATATATATATATATATATATATATATATATATATATATATATATATATATATATATATATATATATATATATATATATATATAATTTCTGAGATTTTAAGGAATTAAGGAATTAACTAGGGTAACCCCCCTACTAACCATGGCTCAAATGTTAGGGTGATTGAGTCACGTGCTTGATGGCGCGGCTTTGATTCCTCTCGGGAATCCTAGGTATATACTACCTAGAAAAGTTCTCCTTGAGTGGTGCTATGCCCTTGAGATGTGAACTTTTTATTTAAAAAAAAAAAAAAAAAAAAAAAAAAAAAAAAACTCAAATAACCACTTTGTTCCTTTAAATTACCCTCTCTCTCTCTCTAGTTCTTCTATTTTAGTAAAGGCAAACAAAAAATGTAGAACTGATGCAACTCTATTGATGACCCATCTGAATATTTCAACATCATTATTTGTAATAATATACATAGTATTTATACAAATGAACACTACCAATACAAGAATTTTAATGTTGATGATTGAAATCCCTGTGAATTTCCTAATTGAACCAAAAAACAAATTTATAATTTAAATGTACACAAATGTTTTATTTTTTTGTTTTAATAGAAGTATAATGTCTTGACAATATTTAAATTTTATGAATGAAACAAAATCTTACACATATTAGATGCCATACCTATATATCCAGTATCCAAAACAATAGAAGGGCTTATCTTGATTGGAATGTGAGATTGTGGTGATTCCCCACACAGATGTCGGAAACAACATAGGTACATTGACATTTTTTACTCTTTCTTTAATTAAATATACTATATACCTAATATGATATATATATATATATATATATATATATATATATATATATATATATATATATATATATATATATATATATATATATATATATATATATTTTTTTTATACAATACACCGTATCCCGCAAGATGCAGGGTGGAGTCAATTGCAGAAATTTGAACATTTCCTGCAATCGTACATGGGAATAAAACCTGGTTGAAAAGGGTTCCCAGTCATATATATATATATATATATATATATATATATATATATATATATATATATATATATATATATATATATATATATATATATATATATATATATATATATATATATATATATCCCTATCCAGGAAAGTGGAGGAACCAGAGTTCCTCTATAAGTGAGAATGCAAGGGTGAATAAGACCCTTACATAATTGGAGTAACTGTTCAGAAGAAAAAAATTCTTGCAACCTGAATTGTACTCAAAGCTTCTTAGAGGCTGCCTTAGCAATCATTGATATATATATATATATATATATATATATATATATATATATATATATATATATATATATATATATATATATATATATATATATATATATATGGTTTCCAAGAAAATTTATTGTTTATGTTTAGACCAAGAATGTTAATGTTATTTACAGGTGAGATGGGAGAGCCATCAAAAAAAGATAGGAAAGTTAGGAGATACTTTTGAGAGGGAGATGTGAAGTAGTTTGAATTTTTAAAGAGTTAAATATTTCACAAGGTTGCCATGACCCCACTGGGAAATCCCATCTAGATTGGCAAGAATTGAATCGGAAAGCTAAAGATGACGAGCAACTCTAGAAGCGCAAAAGAAGGAGCAGATTTTAAATGAGTAGAATGGAGAGTTTAGTTATCAGCATGAGTGAACAGAGTTAGAAGTGAGGTTAAAAAGACATTACTGAAAAGAATAAAGTTGGAGATAAAACAGAATCCTGAAGAACACCACAGTTAACAAGGAGGAAGAGGTCACTCCATCTACAAGTACTGAAATGAAGCAATCTGAGAGAAAACCAGACAAAAGTGAGCAAAGAGAAGGAGGAAACCCAAAGGAAGGGAGCTTTGAGATCTGTGATACATGCCATACCATTCAAAAGCTACCACACAAGACTCCCCGAAGTCCCTAAGAGCAGAAGACCATAAATCAGTTAAGATAGAAAAGTATGTAACCAATTGACTTCAAGCATTGAAAGCCATACTGATGATTTCAGAAAAAAGAATGAGACTCCAAATGATCCAGGAATTAGGAAATGAGTTGCAGAGTTTCAAAAATTTTGGGCAATACAAATGAGCTATAACTCAACAGTTGGAAGGGTCAGAGAGACTACCTTTTTTTGAGATTCACTGAACATTTGTTCTCTTCCAACACTAAGGAAAACTATTAGTATTAAGGCATAAAGAGTTGAGTTGAATGAGTACAGGCGCCAGCTCAGAAGTACACTCCCTCAGAACACAAGGAGGAATGCCATCCAGGCCCCTGGTCTTCCTGACCTTCATGGATATCAGGATCCTATACACCTAATCATGAGTAATCACAGGTAGAAACATGGAACACCTGAGAGAAGGAGTAGGGATGCCAGAATCAGGCAGGGTTGAATTAGATGAAAAATGGAAGCTGAAAAGATTAGCCTTTTTAGAGGGGGTATTAGCTACAGAACCATCAGAGTGAATAAGAGGAGGAAAGGCAGATTTACAGAAGTATTAGATATTTTTAGCAAGAGGCCAGAAATTTTTATCAGTAGGAGAACCATGGAGGCTATGTACTTTCTTTTAGTGAAAGTAAGCTTTGTCCATCAAAGAACACCCCTGCAATGATTCCAAGCTAAATGAAAATGGGCAAGAGTGATAAGAGAATGAGTTTTTCCATTCATTACAAGTATTCTCTCGAAGGACAAAAAAACAATTGTCATTGAAATATGGATTTTGAGGAAAAAAAGATTTAGTTGAAGATTGAATGAATCTGCTTATCCCATCGATGGGCCTAACCTAAATAAAAAAATAAATAAATAAAAAATTAAAATATATTTTTTAAATATTTCAAATATCTAACATTAAAATTATGAAATAATAATTTTTGTGATGTAGTTCTTTGCCCATATCTATAAGGCGCAGCATGTTCAATGTAGTCAGGATAATTATATTTTATAACAGGATTTTTAGTACTTTAATTATTTTTAAATTTATTGAATTCGATTCTTCAATCCAATTTTTTGTTTTTCTTCAATATGCAATATATTTCCTCTTAATATTATTAATAACTACTAAATACAGTTAAGAGACAAACTATGTCTAATTACCATGGTAGAAATAAAAAGTTTCTCACCACAGTAAGAAAATGACTGTAATTGGTGACATCAATATGGTAGATGTTGAGGTAATTTTTTTACTCAATTGAAACTTAAACAAAATTGGTATAAACATAATAAATGATTAACATTTTTTCCCCTTATTTACGGTCATCACTACTCACGAGCAGTGCCTTTTTCTAAGAGGGAGTGTCAAAATAATAAAAGAAAAACTCCTGCAATCCCAGCTTAAGACAAATTTCGTAGGTGAGCTTCGAAGTGATATAAAATTCAACAAGAAATACAGAATATGGAAGAGAATTCTATAAAACAGGGATCGCTGGAAAGAAGGTAGTACCACACACAAAATATTTGCAGACAATGCACCTTTACGCTGCAGGAACACCGTAAAGGTATAAGTGTTAAATTTATTCCAGCCCATGCCGCTGTGGTACCTAAAGCTTGAAATATCTAATAATAATAATAATAATAATAATAATAATAATAATAATAATAATAATAATAATAATAATAATATCACTGATACTCCAAACACTAGGCAAGGTGACAGTTGATTGACAGTTCGTCGTTTTTGCACTTTACTAGTGTGCCAGGTTGCCATAAACCATGCCATTAACACAATGGTAGGGATTAGGGATGCCGTAAATGTTTCGATATCTTTTGCGATAGTATCGAAAAAATATCAATTATATTTTAAAAGTCGGTATATCGAAATTTTATCCTCAGTATCGAACCAACGATATTTTTTTACTTCTAGAAAGTTTAATTAGTTTTCTTCTCCTTTATAAAATATACACAATATTTTTTAACCGATAGTATTGAAGTCAATTCGATATATTTTAAAATTATCGATAATCGATACTTTTTCAATATCGGCAACCCTACTCAATTTTCAAGAGAGTGGTGCTGCTAGACCATGATATTAAACTCCTAGTTCTAATAAGACTTTGAACAATGTAGGATAAACTTTGTATATACTTTCTTCTATTTTAAGTTTCATTTCATATACAGGAGAAAATTTAATTCTTCCTCATATATTTTTTACTTTATTTATTTGTTTTGATGTGGCATTAAGATTTGGCACACTTTTCACCTCAAAAGGGCTAAATTTTTTAAAATGCCCCACAAAAATTTCTTCAACGTGATTAAGCGTCTTTTTAAATTTTTATTATTGTAATAATAATTCAAAATTTCGAATTCAAGGTATGAGGTAATTATTATTTCCCCACTTTCTTACTATACCATTTCAATTACCTCTACTACTCAATATATACTTCTTATAAATTTTAATTGTTAATTTACCATTCAGAATCCATAAAGAGCACCATCTTTTGAAACACCATATATGGTAAGCCCAAGATTACTTATTCGATATAAACTAATACAACTTTCTTTTCGGATTAAAAGTTTATAACTAGCAAATTTCAGCTGTAAGTTATAAATAAAAAAGGATAAAATAAAGTGATGAAAATGTTGAACTTTCACGATAAATAAATTCAAAATATAGCGGAAAAAGTATGTGGTAAAAATGGAAACCTTTAAATTCTACATTTTACCGTACGTACACTGCGTACGATGCGGATAAAAAATTCATTTGACATCATTCACTGGTCGGGAGTAACAGATGTCTGCTCTGAAACCCCCAACCTAAGGGTGGTGGGGAAAATTGACTAACTATAACTAAAAATCGTAATTTCCCAATATTTCCTAAAAATTTATGAATGAAAAAATTATGGTCAAAATCGTGCCAAAGTGTATAAGCATCGAAAGTAAAACGTACGATCTGCACGTTCCACTTTTAGGATATATACTTTTCCCCATATATATGTGATCATTTGTTGTTCAAGGCCTATTTTAGGAATGTGAAGTTTTTATTAATGTAATTAAATTCAATTTACAAAACTGTCAGTGTAGTTTAATTTTTTTTCGTATTACTTTTTATTTTAGATTAAATAATACATTTAGTTTTAATTCTAGAATTATGGACAAACGATGGTTATCCGAACCAATGCATAGCGGCGCTGTGGCCGGCACCCCACCTCCTTAAGATGCTCCATGAGGGCCCTCATATACATATAACAACTATTACCTCAAGGATTTCTTTTTATAGTGACAAAAGGGTCTCCCATGGCACCCCCCACAAAAATCACGTGGTTCATTGCTGCCAGTGATACAAAAAAAATTTATGAAAATCTTTCACTTGGCAATACTAATTTAACTTTTTTTTAATTGAACTCCATTACTTTCATAAATTTAACTATATTATATATACAAACCTGCTCTCCAATTTTCTTTTAAGTATTTGAATAGAGATTGTCAATAATCTTTAAGTGATGATATCAAAAGATCTTTTATATAAAATCATATATATTTACGATTATATAAATTGCCATAAAAAAAACTTGTATTTTTCATTCCAAAATTTAGTGTATGGATGAGAGAATTTTTTACATTTACTTAGCCTATGTTACTGCTAAAATTATTACGCAACTACGTAAATTTACTATAGAAGAGCTATTTTTACCTTGAAGTATCTAATTTTCAGGAATTCTAAAAAAAAAAAGTATAGACAATTACAATCAATGGAGACTTTTAATACACACTAGGTTGACAATCTAATAACTTCTAATAAAAAAATAAATAAATTTTTTCCTATAATCATGTATTAAACATTCGCTAAAGGAGAACCAATTTTGGTTGATCTGTAAAAAATAAAACTTCTCCAGTTGAATGCTGAAAAAAAAATCTTTTTCCTTATAATAGTTTTAAAAAAAATTATATTTATACAAAGTAAAAATTCTTGAATATTTTTCTAATCCAATTTTACCAATCAACATAATCAGATTGTTCCTTTTTACGTCTGCAATTGCATTTTGTAACTAGAAAAATCTTTTCCAAACACCATATACGTTAATTTTTTTGTAACCCCCTTCCCTATTGTTGGTATATACCTTCATTTCAATTTTGAAACACTCATTACAATATTTTCTCATTTTTCTTTAAAATTTACCGCAAGGAGAAAATTCCTCTAAAATGCCTTAAAATTTTGGATTTATGCCCCTGTTGGGTTAAATATTGTCCAATTGCTAGTTAATTTAAGAATACTAAACTTGTATCTCCACAACAGTTAGTCTTATTATTATTTCCAGTATTGAGCAAAGCTATCAAGAATTGTTTATGATGATAATGGTTACATGTTGAGAGGGAAGAAAAATAAAGCTCATAATTATTAACTATGTTAAGGTTAATGGGAAGGATCCATTCTTGAAAAAAAAATTTCTTTCATCCGATTCTCCTGAAAATTTCAGTATATATAGCTTTTTACCCGACGAAAAAACTCCATTCCTAACGTTTTTACGAGTGACAAAGTTTAGAAGTAATTTCGGAAATTTAAGGTAAGTTTAAATCTACGGTGAGGACGCCTAAAAATTTTTTTTGGTCCGAAATTTGGTGTATATATTCCAAAATCTATTGGCTATAAAAACTTCTTACAGAGTTTTGATGTGTGCATAACGGAAAACAGGTTATATGCTCTTACTTGGCCAGGTGTCGAAATTTTTTTTTCCCAATTTTGAAAAATTCAAACCTTCGGACAAAAAAATTAAAAAAAAAAAAATCTGGATTGGAAGTCTTTTTTTTTTTTGAGCTTTATTAGAGGAGGGATAGATCTAAAACTTTTATTTAAAACCCTTTTAAAACCTATTTGTTTGATTCGATACAGCTTATCGAAAATGGCCAAATTTTCGACGAAATTTCAAATTTTCCAAATTTTGAGAGGCTGTATCTCGAATCAAAAAATTAGTTTTTAAAAGTGTCTTAAATAAATGTTTTAGATCTATCCCTCCTCTAAACAATATCCAATTTTCAAAAACATTCAACAGTTTTTTTTTAAAGAAATTTTTTTCTCTGGAAGGGTATATATTTTTCAATTTTTTTTTTCAAAAAAAAAATTTGAACTTCTATAATCAAACACTATCCGTAATATTCCCAAATGTTCTCTGTTAATATTGTAGAGATTGGGGCTAAGAATGTACAGGGGAATTTTTGGATCATTCTGACCACTACTTTACCACTTCTATTTAATCTTTTTTTGAATTTTGACCCCCTATAACTGCTAAACCGTTAGAAACTCAGAAAAACGTCAGAAATCGAATGTTAATTAATTTAAAAAATGCATATACATTGTAAATTTTAGCTCAATCGGTCAAATAATAAAAAAATAGTTTTGAAAATGGATCCTTCCCGTTAAGGTTAATTAAATGGTTGCACATATGCTTTCACTTTTTTTTTTTTTTTGTTCTGACAATGTGCTCATAGCGTGATAAAGTTTATATCTCCATTTACTTTTTTTTTTTTTTCCTTAAGATGGTAAAAACTTTTAATTATCTTAAAAGGTTGATATACATCATCAAAATGAGGTCCCCATACTTGGATTACTCAAAAAAAAAAAAAAAAAAAAAAAAAAAATCAATTTACAAATAATGAAAATGAAACTACGTAATCTTTCAGAATGTTTATTTAATTTCCTCTTAATTATTCATATTCTGAAAAAGTATATATATTATATATATATATATATATATATATATATATATATATATATATATATATATATATATATATATATATATATATATATATATATATATATATATATATATATATATATATATATATATATATATATATATATATATTTCTATATATATATCAAGCATACTTATTTGATCTAGTCAACTACTATATCTATTCTACTATTGTTATATCTATTGTCAGGAAATATCATAAAATACCACATAAAAGTAGGTAATGTGAATTGATATTACCTAATTCTGATCTTGCAACTGTGAAATTATCAATCCTTACTAAAGAATTGATATTGGAAAATTGCGAATTTATATTTGTATAGGACAAAAGGAATATATATATATATATATATATATATATATATATATATATATATATATATATATATATATATATATATATATATATATATATATATATATATATATATATATATATATATATATATATATATATATATATATATATATATATATATATATATATATATATATATATAATATATATATATATATATATATATATATATATATATATATATATATATATATATATATATATATTATATATATTTACAGTAATATTTTGTTAAAAATGCGCATCAAAATATTACGAAAGAGAAATTTCAAAAAAAAAAATATATATATATATTTAAATGATTAAGAAAAAATAATTTAATTAACCTAATTAAAACAATTAAAAACTAAAAGTAGAGAAAAAAACAAATGAACGCTAGCTTTCGAAGCCAAATCCAGACTTCCTTATTCAAGCGAATCAATTAGGAGAATGAAGAAGCAAGAGAGCTAACAAACTATTGAAGGAAAAAAAAATTTGCAACTGTCAAAATAACTAATCTGAAACAGTCAAAAGTACGTTTTTTTATATGCTGAGCCATCTTTTAAAATATTATTTGTATCGAGTCCAAGTAAAAAGGCTTCTCTGTTATTATTAATAATGAATGATTCTAATAATTATCTTGAAGTATCTTGAATTGCAGTTGAAGAAAAATCACTCATGTTTATAAGATGATTCTCGGCTCTTCTGTGATGTGTTATGGCTGAATTTTGACCGTCTATTCTAAGACTGAAGGAATGTTAATATTTACGTCTATTAAAATCTGTAATCTCTCCTACATATATTTTGTTAGTTTCCACATTTTATTTTATACACACCCATATTTTCATTCTTTTCTTTTCAGTATTGGTTTCAGAATCTTCTTTTAATGTACCGGTTGAATCAAAAAAATTTTTTTATAAACTTAAAAACAATGAAATTGTGTTTATAAAATAAAACGTAGAAACTGTAATAAAATATATGGACAAATTTTAATAAATATAAATATCAACATTCGTACAATCTTAGAACAGACGGTCAAAATTCAGCCTTAACATATCAAAGAAGAGATGAGAATCATCTTATAATCATGAGTGATTTTTCATCAATTGCGATTGTTCAAGATAACACTTATTAGAATCATTCATTATTAATAATACAGAAAACATTAATAATAACAGAGGAGCCTTTTACTTGGATTCAATATCAAATAATATTTTAAAAGATGTCCCAACATTTAAAAAGGTACTTTTGACTGACAGTAATCTTTTTTTTTCTTCTTCTTCTTCAATAATTTCTTTGCTCTATTTCTTCTCCATACTCCTTATTAATTCGCTTTAATAAGGATGTCTTCATATAATAGCTAGCATTCAATTGTTATTCTCTCTTCTTTTAATTTTTTTTAATTGCTTTAATTAGGTTAATTAAATTATTCGTTTTTTAATGTTTTTTTAAAAAAGATTTTTGGGAAATTTCTTTTCGTGTATATATATATATATATATATATATATATATATATATATATATATATATATATATATATATATATATATATATATATATATATATATATATATATATATATATATATATATATAAAGCAATTAATAAAAAATTAGCAATTTTAGCTGGTTAGTAAAAACTAGAAATTCAACTCATCCCTAATATTTTCCTTACTTGATAAAATTAAAATCAAAATATACTTAGTATAGTGCAAAAATATTG
>SEYY01000703.1:139301-164301 GCA_009176605.1 Armadillidium nasatum
TTGTGGATGAGGTCCTTGCATAATTTTTTTTTTTTTTTTTTTTTTTTTGCCACAACTAATGGGTAGAGTCAAGGAGGGGAGCACAGAAAAGAGGAAGAAAACCACCCATACCCAAGCCTAACTCATTTCTCTCAGGTGGGCACAGATGGAAGCCTTGAAGAGAACAGTGAAGAAAAAGTAACTCACGCAGTCTAAACAGAACTCTCAGCTTCTTTGAGGCCAAGGATGTTTATATTGTCAACATAAGATATGGGAGAACCATCGAAAGATATAAAAGTTAGGTGTTTTTGAGAGAGATTCCAGAAGTTGTTTTTAAAAGAGTTCAACTTCACGAGGTTGAGACAACCCCACTGGGAAATTTTATCCAGATCACCAAGAATGGAATTGAAAAGATGAAGACAAGACGCAACTAGATACAAAGGATGGAGCATATTTAAAATGAGTAGAAGAATTATTGAGGGTAGTCATCAGCATATGAATGGATTGTTAGATGAACAGCTGAGATGATCATTAATGAAAAGTAAGAAATAGAGTAAGAGACAAGATAGAACCCTGAGGAGTAAAACTATTGACAGGAAACAAAACATAACCCCATCAACAACAGCTGAAATGGAATGATAGAAAAAAAGCTACACATAAGCAAAGAGGAGGAAACTCAAAGAATGGGAGCTTGGAAAGTAGTGATGCATACCATACTAAAGACTAATGCTTTATGTTTATCACCAGTACACAAGTCTCACCATGGTCTCTAAGGACAGAAGACCATATATCTGTGAGATAGGAAAGTATAATCATCAGTAGATCTTGAATGCCAATAGCCATACATATGATCAGAAAAAAAGGAATGGGATTCCAGATGATCCAAGAAATGAGAGCTGAGAAGGGTTTCAAAGATCAAAAGACAGAATATAAATGAGAGCTATAGGGCAATAGGATCAGAGCATCTACCTTTCCTCGGAATAGGTTGGACCAATGCGAGCTTCCAACACAGAGAAAGTACTAGTATTGAGGCATAGGGAAAAGTTGAACATGAGATGGACTATTAAAAAACAATAAAACTACTGTTTTTAAGGTTTCTTTTTTTTTTTTAAATTATTTTCATGCTGTGAAAATTACTCATTCTCCATAAAGTTGAGAAATGTAAACAAATAGTTCTGATAAAATAATTTGATGAGTAAAATTGTTACTGAAGGTGAGCTTAGATTACTTTTACTATATAGAAACTATGAACATTGAAGTAAATGAATTAAAGAAAGATACTACAGTATGTGAAAAACTAAAATTTTTAATAATTTATAATTCTGAATGAAAAAGTGATTGTCCATTTGTCTGCCAAGAATGCCACAAAGCCAGAAATCATTCCTGCCACTACATTGCACACCTTCCAGCGTATCTCAACTCAATATTGCATTCCCTCCATATAACAAACAATAACCACATTTTTTTAAAGGATTTAAGAAATACTGATTTAAAAATTTGGGTAAATTAGCAAAATAATGAATAAAAGTATATTCTCAAAAGTCAAGAGTAATCTGATGATACTTAGAAACACTAATGTTATAGTGCATTTTAATTATAATGCTCAAGATTTTTCTCCTTTATTCTGTGCATTTTCTTTTAAATACTTATATATTTTACCTTTATATCAGTAGAAAATAAAATTATTCCACTGGCACTTAGTATTACTGGTACTAAAAATTATTAAACACAAATGTATAGCAAATATTTATTTAAAGGGATCTCTGCCTCCCTACCCCATAAACTGTTAGGAAGTTAAAATAAATTCTAAATAAAAATATATACTTTTTTTTAAATACGTTTTACCCCACAAAGCCTCCTATAGATAAATCATCTTGTGCCATGCATTTATATCTTCTATGTTGTTTATACAATTATCTATATAGTAATAGTAAGTATTATGAACATTAAGAGCATATATTAATTTATTTGCTTATATTGTACTTAAGTAAAAATAATGAATATATTCCTTTGATTTATATTACACTCTAATAATAATTACAAACATTAATTTTGTATTAATTTTAAGTAACATTGAATAAATCTTCCACATTACATCCACTACTAATACTTATGCTTAAATGAACTTTTTATATATAATTTATTGAAACTAAAATGAAATATACTAAAAATGAAGTCTAATGAAATGGAGAAGATGACTTTTGTATATTAACTAAACATATATATATATTTTTTTTAAAAAAAATTTATAATCCTACAATATTATATCCAGCTTTGAAGACTTTTTTAAAATAATGGTACTACACAAGATGTTAAATGGGAAAGTGTTAATTATATATAAATATTTTTTTTTTAAAGTTATTTTAGAGCTAAAAAAAAAAAATTTTTTTATGCTTGTACAAAATTAATTATATTTTAGATCATAGTAGTAAGTTCAGGTGCTGAGAGCCAGGATTGAAGAGGTCGTAACTAATCATGGACCCATTATTGTATAATTATCTTTAACTCCAAGCCAGGGTAAGTTGAACTAGTTTGATTAAAAGTAACTAACTTGAAGGGTAAACAAGATATATAAAATAAAAAAAATAAGTATATATATATATTTAATATTTTGAGGGAGGAATATAAGGTAGCTTTGAGTAAGATAAAAGATGGTAAGCATCAGGAAAAGACAGGATATCCATTGAATTGATAAAGAGAGGGAGAAAGGTTAAACAAGAGAATTTCAAAGTTAATGTTATAGTGAGGGTAGTGTGCCAGAAAGTTGGGGAAAATCTATTATTATCCCACTATATAAATGAAAGGGGACTTGGAAGATTGTAGTAACTATAGGGGAATTATAAAGGTATAGAAAGAATACTGGAGAGAAGATTAAAAGAATTAATAAAGGTTAGGTGAGAAATAATATGGTTATAAGAGAAATAGAAGCACTACAGATTTGATATTCACACTGAAGATGATGGTGGAAAAGGGTTGGGAATATAATAATATGCATAAAATTTATAGACCTGCAAAAAGCTTTTGATTCTTTTGGCAAATGTTAAAGAGAATATGGGGTGGATGAAAGCAGTGGAAAATATGTATATGTAATATGCACATAGGGTACAAGAATAAGGAATAGTTTGAGATAAAAATGGGAGTAAAACAGGGTAGTATGTTGTCCCCAGTCCTGTTTGTGATATTTCTGGATATTGACATTCGCAAGGTAAGACAGGATATGCAAAATCTAGATAAAGATATAATGGCATATACTGATGATGTAGAATGTTAAAGAGTATAAAAATGAAAAAGGGTTAAAAGAGGTGGTAATGAACTTTGATAAAAGCCAGAAGGAGATACGGATAAAGATGAATGTACAGAAGACATTCTCTGTATGAAGAGAACAGAACAAGGATCTTACAGTGGAAATAGGTGAGGGGGGGGTCTTCACAAGATTGAGTCAATTCACAGGAGAACTAGTAGTTCTAATTGTAAAGTATGGTAGAACAGTTGGTATATTGTATCTTATCCTGAAGAGCAAATATTTGCAAATGGATATTAAAAAGGTGATATTTGAGTATATTTTGATACCAATTTGGACATATAGAGCAGAGACTTGGGAGTACAATGAGAAGAGAGAACAGATTGCAAGCCACTGGGATGGTCTTGAGAGGCATGGTGGATAAGACAAGGACTGATAGAATTAGAAATACAATCATAAGAGAGGAGGCAAGGGTCAGACCACTAATATACAAAATTGTCACAGAAAGATTGAGATGGTGGGGTCACTTGGAGAAGATGGGCGAGAAGATGGGAGTGGAGGCAGGAGACCATAGAAGAGATAGAGAGATTCAGTGGAATTCAAAAGCTATGTTTCAATATATTCCAAGTAAGTTGTTTAATAGAAGCTCTGTCTTCCATAATCCCTGACCCAGTATATTGCAATTTAATTTTTTACTATATATTGATATCTTTAAAATAATTTAATATTGATATTTCATTCTAATTTTAAAATTTACTTGAAAATGGGGTAATACTTTAATGATGCAGGCCCAAATTTTATTTCTCAGCTTAACTATGAAAAGGAAATGATTTTTTTTTTTTTTTTGTTTAATCAACGAATGACAAATTACTGGAAATGGCAGCAAACATGCTCAGTAATTGGTATATGAATATTATAAAAGAGATCACATGTGCCTATCAAGACTGTCCCAGTCAAATATGCAAAAGTTGTTATTCAATATAATTTAGATCATGGTAAAAAAATATATATCTTAAAATCTAACATCTATAAAGCCATATATATATATATATATATATATATATATATATATATATATATATATATATATATATATATATATATATATATATATATATAAAACCTGTGGTAATTATTTCATCACCCCTCACGGGGCTTGTGTTACGGGAAGATCCGCCGGATGAAATTATACGTTCGTATGCTTGCATGTTATTTTTTTTTAGTTTATCGCCCTTTATTTGGACCTCCCTAATTGATTTGGCTTTAAATTTTGTTCGATGTTATAGTTTTAAAAATATTCATTTCCAATCATTAACCAAATAATTACCGTTATGAGTGTTCTTATGCAATGAAAGGAAACTGCATACAATCTAATAAAAAATTTTTTTAGCTTAGGCCTAAAATCTGCGAGTTTCACTAACTACGGCATGTTACAATTAATATTTGCAATTTAATATAACAATTTAGTACATTTACACGTTAAAGTATGGAAATTTAAATCAATATCTTACCATTATTCAAATGAAAAACACTTTATTTTTTTAAGAACTACAGTTAGCCTCAACTTAGAATAGTTAGGTCTCCCCCACGTTCAACTTTCAAGAAATGTGTTTACCAAATTGTTGCCGATAACTACAATACGACAAATTTTTTTTTTCACTAGATAAAAAAGAAGAAAACTTGGAAAACATTTCCAAACTTTGACATTTCTATAATATTTTATATATGTTTAACGATATTTTTATTTAGTACACTGTCTTACAACTTGAGTTGTTAATTAAATGCTAGAATAAATCATATCACTTACATTTGAAATTCCAATATATTACATAGAGAAAAATAAAATTAATTTTTTACTAAAAATTTAATACCTTTGGAGTGAGTTAAACTATAAGGAATAAACAAATAACAATTCTAACTTGACGGGTTGGCATAATTAAATTCAAATTATTAAAATTTAATTATATAAATCAGTTTATTTTTTTAAAAGTATTTTCTTTATTTTTTGTTTTAACTTTTAAATAACGTCATTGTCTATACATTTGTAAGTTCACAATATCAAAAGAGAACGTGGAGGAGGTGGGAGGAGGGGAGAATTAAATAAATAAATTAAAGTTAATATAACATTTTATTGGGCTCGGGACAAAAATTAATCAACGACAGAAATTTAAAATTTTTTTGAAACCGGCACACTGTTTTACCTTTGAAATGTAAATTCTAGTTTTAAATAATTATTATAAAAGGAGGGAGAGTTATATAAAATATATAAATTTAAATAGTATCAATTTTTTTCAAGCTCTTCGAGTAAGACCGTGCAGATCAATTATTACTAATCAAATTTAATTTAAGAAAAAGTGAATAAATAAATGTTATCTAGCATATATAAATTTTTAACTGTAATTACTTGACACAAAATCATAAACTCAGCCAAACAACAATAACTATGATTGTCCTTTCTAATTAATTTTAAGATAAAAAAAGAAGAAAAAACATAAAAACCAAAGGAAAAAATAAAACTAATGAATTTTACACTCTATCAGGGCCAGCATTTAACGAAACCAAATATGTAGTTATGGACTTGTAACAGTTATCTTCATAAGGAAAATTAAAATTTAAGACAAGCAATTCAATGTAAACAGAAAAATTTAATTTGAAGTGGAACAACCTTCATAAGCTTAAGTGGCTTCAAATTGTCTCATTTTCTTATATTTTTAATCTGTTAAGAATTATTTATTAATAAGCAAAAGAAATAATTCAATAAATATATGGAAACAAAATGGTGTACCATTTTAAATTCCGATATAAAGATTAATTCATGCACTTTACTTTATTTTATTTGACTGGAATAGACCTGATAATTCCAAGTTTCTTCCAACTACCCTTGCTTTTCTTAAGAGTCGTTATCTCTTAACATTAAGTAAATTACTAAATTGATAACGAAGAAGCAAATGTTGCACACCTTTTTCTCTTAAAATATTATTAAGTAATTTTTTTTTATTCAATTTACACAAGACATTTAGACTACTAATCAGCTACGTGGTTAAGCCATGAAAGGGTTGTTAAGATCAAACTTTCAAAAAGATAATTGCAAAGTATATATTACATATTAGTAACACAACTGTAAAAACCGTAAAAATATGGTTCAAATTAACAGTCTTCAAGGCTAAACAATTGTTTCCAAATAATTTTAGATAATTTTGTTATTAAAGCATTAATTTGTTATTTTTGCGTTATTTTTTTGTTACGAATCATTATGGAAAGGTAGTTTTATTTTCCATTACTCTTCTTGTACGAGCCTCTCTCCTATATACATCTTTTGAGTTATAATTTGCAGCAATGGCTTTATCCTCAGGAGGTAGAAAATTTGACTAGTATGGGATATATTTTTTTGCAGACTATAGTTAATAATTTATCATAATTACTGGTATGTGTTGTTGGTATATAAGTTTTTGGGAGGCACTTCAAATTTTAAAATTGACTATGCTTAACATGTGCTAGGCACTCGCTTTTCAGCACTTGAAAGCTAAGTAATAATGTAAAGTTGAGATTTAAAACTTGCTTCTTTCCCAGAGTACAGTTCTCACATTTGGAGAAGCTCTGGTTCCACCCTTCTTTTGTATTAAGGTAGAGTCTTAGACTAAAAAAAACTAGAACATTATCCCCTACTTTCAATCTCTGTGACGTCAACATTAGCACATCATCTTTTCTATAGGTACTACAGCAGCAGGCGCTCGAGGTAACTAACCTTTCACATTCGACCACCGCTACAATGCCATCGTAGCACAATGGAAACCTGCTTTCACATAAATTTTGTAAATATTGAAAGCTTCAGACTTTTGTGGTACCTTCTTTCCATTCATTTCTGTGAAACTCAAGTTTTTCCGGCTGTATTTAATTTTCTGGTAAATGTTGTCTGACTATTCGACATGTGGAAATATCGAAACCAATATATCAATGCAAATTTTTTAAAAATGTGTTATTATTAAGCTTACATTTAGTTTAAGCCAATTATTATTGTTTCCTAGGGTACTTAGTTCGACTTATCATAACCTGAACGATCGACGTTGCCGTGACACAGGCCTAACCGATAGATGGATCGACGTTGCCTTGAAAAACAGGCCCACTGCCGTATTACACCATTTATATATAAAAAAGTTTGATAAGAATTTCAAAATATCGAATGGTCAGACAACTACTTAATACAAGCCAATTTTCTGTTCAAGGATTCCAATTAACTGTGCCCACCTGAAATATGCTTGGGATGATTTTAAAAAAAAAATTCTGCTCTTTCCTTGAATAGTGGCTATGCCTATGAGGGGTTTTAAGTGTTCTATAATAATAATAATAAAAAAAACTACGTCGAAAGATCTAAACTGCTTTACCCTTCTTAAATTTGATAAGCAAAAGTGATAATAATTAATCCATATTCAAGAACTTTATTAACAAATCTTAGATATGAGGATCACATACATTTTTCCTTTCCAGGATAAATAACTTTTAGGTTCTCCCTATTAAAATTTAACTTGTACTTAAAAGTACTTAATTTTTTCCAAGTACATTAATCTCAAGTACAAAAAATATTTGTACTTAAGTGTGTGTGTGTGTGTGATATATATATATATATATATATATATATATATATATATATATATATATATATATATATATATATATATATATATATATATATATATATATATATATATATATATATATATATATATATATATATATATATATATATATATAAAGGAAAACATTTAGTCTAGATTTGAGACATCAGTAACTTAGTACTCAAATTTTAAAAACAATTTTATTGTGGATGTGATAGTTAACTTCGTAACTTTTAAAATTCGGTTAGACAGACATAAAAATAATGTAATTATATAAATATGCACTCTTCTCTTTACTTAAAAAAAAAAAAAGGAAACTTTAAACTTGATTGAGGTCAAATTTTTGTAGACATTTGCCAAGATGCTCAGGTTAATTGTTAATTAACTTATGTTACGCGCACTAAAAACAGCAATACTGGTTTAGAGTTTTTTAAAAATGCATTAGATTTTTTGTTCATGATTGTCCAATATTGCTGTCAGAGTTATGGTTATGCTGTGGTACTATCTTAAGAAGATGCTTGTAATAGGGGTTAGTGCTGGGGCAGATATTGATGTTCCTCGTTACTGTTGATCTTATTTTCTCCCGGTATTATATACTCCGACTGAATGCCGTTTTTATTCGAATTCTCCACAGCTACCAAACTCAAAAAATATAAATCAGAATTTTTTTTTTTTCCTACAATGATTAGAAAAAAACTTTCGGGATTTTGGAATACAAATTCCTGTAGTTTTATTTTTGTCTATGAAAGTGATGGATCCAAGATATTCTATGGATGGAATTTTTTTATGTTATAGGAAAATAAACAAAATTGATCCTCTCTACTATAAGACCTTTTCGACTTACTCCCCTTCTCAGTTATCTTTTTGTGTCCATAAAAAAATTATCGGATGACGGTGTGTTCGGGCTTTTAAATATTTTTCTAATAATACATCAATTTCCAATACCGAGATGTATAGTAGGCTCTTCACTTTCTACAACTGAATTTCTTTTTCAAACTGAATTTTTTACAGTTTTCTCTGACTAAAAGTATTCTGAAAATACAAAATCTACTATGTAAGGACTCGTAAATCCCCCTAGTGAAAAAGATACGGAACTGAATTCCCAGGCTTCATGCTAGCCATATAATTGTAAAATGCTTCGTGTTCACGTCTTGCGTAGTACTCAGGACCATCAATGATTCGGGTGCAGAAAAAAAAATATACGTAGTACGAACTTCCAAATTACTCTTCTTTAAGATAAAGAAATGTTTGAAAACTAAAACTTTCATGTTAAAGCATTTCTAATCAGACCTTAAATGATTGACTATATCCAAAAGTAAAAGTATACGAAAAAAAAAGATTTCTTGCTTTACACAGGCCATACAAGGTTAATCCATTATCGTTGCTAAAAATGATTAAAGTAATGGTAGTTAGCCCTAAATGATTGACATGTTACAACGACCTTATACTGCAAAAAATAGTAATTTGTCAACTGTTTCACTCATTTAGTACCTGAACAGCGTGAGGTTCTTCCATATTTAAAAACTTTAAGTTGATATATATATATATATATATATATATATATATATATATATATATATATATATATATATATATATATATATATATATATATATATATATATATATATATATATATATATATATATATATATATATATATATATATATATATATATATATATATATATATATATATATATATATATATATATATATATATATATATATATATATATATATATATATATATATATATATATATATATATATATATATATATATATATATATATATATATATATATATATATATATATATATATATATATATATATATATATATATATATATATATATATATATATATATATATATATATATATATATATATATATATATATATATATATATATATATATATATATATATATATATATATATATATATATATATATATATATATATATATATATATATATATCGTCGCTGTGAAATCAAACCGGCATATCTGCAAAAATTGAGTTTTTGGTGTCAAAAGATTTCCTTTTTTTCCCGTCTATTTTTATTGTCGAACCGGCATATCGTATAGTTGAATAAAAATCCGTCAGATGGCGTTGGGCCGGTATGCATTTACATGTAAAAAGCCCATTTGCGTAAACTTTAAAGCGCTCAGGTGAAAAATATGAATTTTGCAGATATGCCGGTTTGATTTCACAGCGACGATATATATATATATATATATATATATATATATATATATATATATATATATATATATATATATATATATATATATATATATATATATATATATATATATATATATATATATATATATATATATATATATATAAAATGTGTCTGCCAAATAAATACTGAGATAAATGAATAAATAATTAAGCAATCCTTAATCCCAGTCATCATCTGAATGGTGACCCTCAGAATCGGTGGTATCATTAGCAATGGGTGGCAGGGGTATAATAGCAGAAACCTTTTGCATCACTGATGGTGCTGCAGAATTTGTCCCTTTATTTATATCATTTTCTTCTGTTGAAGTTTGTTCAGGCTTTTTGGAAAGGGATGCATTGCCAGAAATCCCCTAAAAGCAAAATAAATAAATAAAATAAATAAATAAAGAAAATAAAATTAAAAAAATTTAATCAAATAATATTCATATCTTAAGGAGGCAAAATTAAATAAAATTAATACGGTTTCCAGCTATATAAAAAAAGAGCCATGAAGAATATCTCATGAGAGAGTAAGTTGGACAAACTGAATCTACCAGTAACAATACCCTTCAGTAATGTCAGTAATGGTGGGTATAAATAATAATTTTTCAGAAGGAAAAGCTTTGCCATTTCAGTACCCCGAAAAGCAGAAATAAATAAATTATAGAACACAATAAAATACAAAGGTTACTATGTAATGCATCGAACCTTTCTTCTCTGGGAGAGTTTTGCAAAGAGGTCAGCCATCAGATCTCCGCCACCTCCGGATACAGATTTGGTAGGTACCTCCTACAAAATAATAATAATAATGAAACTTTTTTCTCGTTATGACAAATGTTGAAGTAGTAGATTAAATCAAAAGAAAATTAAACCTTTCAATAATATTACTACTACTAATAATAATTTCATTTATTCATTAGTATTAATTAATAATAATAATAATAATAATAATAATAATAATAATAATAATAATAATAATAACTCATTTTTCATTTAATACAACTACAAAACTTAGGGAGTCACTCACATCTTTCTTCCTAGATCCGACTTTCCTCAATTTTGCTTTACCTGTTCCACCAGCTTCTTGAATGGCTTTCATAAGGTTTAATCGAGAGTCTGATGAAAATTCCACAGGTATTCCCTAGAGAGAAAACAAGCAATTTAATCTTTAAATCATATTTTAAGCATTGCGTACAACTACTAGCACACATCCTTGTTAACAATCATTAAATATAAATGTACAACAAATAACCTCAAGTTTTGGTGGAGGAGCCGAGGCTTCGCCTTCAGTTTGAGACGGAGACTGTACAGGTAACGGAGGTGGAGGAGGGGGTGGTGGAGGTGGAGGAGGAGGAGGAGGGGGAGGTGGAGGGGGTGGAGAAACTTGAGGTATAAAAGTCTGTAGTACATCCGAATTTTGCTGCGGATTTACAGATGAAGCTAATGAATCATTAATTTGTAATTGAGAGGGAGATACATTAGATGCTGCAGAAGGAAAAACTGACGGAGATTCGAATTGATTAGCCAAGGAAACAGATTCGAAAAGTGGTAAATCTGGAAGTCCAATTGAAGGAGCTATGGGCAGAGCCTCATCTGCATCATATGAAAGATCATTTGCAATACCTGAAAAATAGTATTAGTAAATAATAATAATAATAATAATAATAATAATAATAATAATAATAATAATAATAATAATAATAATAGGAGCATTTTTATTAGGTGAAGATACCTGGTAATGAGGGAAGCTCCATAGGAAGATCCAATTCTGGAAGATCCGCTAAGTCTGGGAGGTACTGAAACTCATCTTTACCTAGCTGAAGAGCATGATCTCCTTCCTTAGGATACAAATAAGCTAATGAAGTAAAAGGCATTCAGTCTAATATAGTTTAAACTTTGTCAAAAAACCTTAATTTAACTTCACTATACACTACTATATTCTTATAATACAAGAAAAAAGTTATAAAAAAGAAAAAAAAAACTTAGCTCGACTTTGTATCGACGCATTTATAATTTACTATTAAGATAAAATCAAACTATAATAAATTCTAAACAAATATCTAAATTATTTCGCATTGTTCATTTTGCTAAAAAAAGAAATTAGTTCTGGAAATTTTTATATGCTAGGTTTAAAAAAATTTTTTTTTCTAAGGAATAATTTAAAAAGTATTATTATTTTTCACCTTAATAGAGATAGGAGCTTCAGGTATACTGATATTATTGTCATCATCAATTTTTGTTTCACCTCTTGTTCCAGACACCACACCCAATGGATCTAGCAGCATATATTCATTATAACTTAAAAGGAAAAATGAATAACTATTGAAATAAATTGAAAATCGTATCTTTTTTAAAAAAAAGTTTTAATAAATATTGGTAATAACTAAATACATATACAACTATTGTTAAATAAGGATTATATAGATCATTAGTTTTATTGCACTTGTAATTTTAATAGGTTATATAAAAAATTATTTAACAATTAAAGTACCTAAAACTTACGGATTGTGCGTCGTGTTATAAAGAAGCAGTGAAGATACTGAAGTCAAATGCGGAGGAAGTCTTCCCAAACCAGCATTTTTGGTCCCCGTTTTTGATGGCGACTGACGCCTATTATCATTAACGTGAAAAAAATCTAATTTTTCCTAAAAAAAAAAAAAAAATTAAAAAAATTACATTTTTTTTACAACCTTTATATCTTTGAGTGTTAAATGCTGGGAAGTAATTTCTTATACAGCCCAAAAAAGTTCTGCAATCTCCACTCCAAATAAAAATGAGGTTAGAAAAATAGTCTGTAAAAGATTTAATTTTTAAAAAGCTTTTAAATGAATCACGATTCGTTTTCAAAGTTCAATGTGCCAAACTTAAAGTTGGGGTTGATTAGGGAAAACATTAATAAAAGAAGGAAGGACTCAAAGCAGAAACTAAAAAACATAGTTCACGAATTTTTTCAAGGACTCAAAAAGATTTTAACTAAAGAAAGGGGGTTGGTGGTCAAACATGGGCAATCATATGTCTTGAAAGTGATATATATATATATATATATATATATATATATATATATATATATATATATATATATATATATATATATATATATATATATATATATATATATATATATATATATATATATATATATATATATATATATATATATATATATATATATATATATATATATATATATATATATATATATATATATATATATATATATATATATATATATATATATTTACAGTCGCATCTTTATTTTTTTTGTTGAAAGACAAGGTGAAACTAGTGAAGAACTAGAGGAAAGATTTCACCACATCACCACAACAATACATACGGGTAGAGAGTATACAAGAAAAAAAAAAACATGCTACTTGGCAACAGAAATTCTTTTTTTTGCCTCCTTTGATGAGAAAGGCCAAAGGTCTGAATAAAATCCAACAGAGTTGGTGAAACAAATTTCAGAGTCGAGGCTAATATGTCCCGATACAAGTGAGCAAGGTAATGAATGTTGAGAAAATAGAAAAAGGAACTGTGTTCCAGACCATCAGTGGAATGCATGTAAAAATTAACACAGTGATTAGTAATGGGTCAGAGGTGGAATAAAGAAAGGATGAGACTGTGTGAAAAATATGTCACTAGAGCTCTCCCCAGATGAAGAGGTATACGAGTAGAGAGTTTAGATGAGAAATGTTCACTGTAATATCTGTATTATAAGGAGAGTGATGCAACAGCTCAATGGCTGGGAATCGATATGAAAGTTGTTTAAAACAGAAGAGTTGAAGGGGAAAAGCCCTAGATCCAACCATTTTCCGAAGTGTTGCATGAATGAAAACACAGAACTTCCCCTTTACAGAGCAAATAAATGAGAATAAGTGAAGTAATTGTGAGAGTGTCTCTGTTTACCTAACGTATTACAAGCTTAATTAAAAAAATAATGTGAGCTTTCTAAGAGAAATAATCTTAAGAACAGGAAACATCCCAGACTATAAAGAATACAGAAAGTTTAAACTGTGTGTTTTCGAAGATGATGAAATTGTGTTGAAGACTATGTCGAGTACATAGATGGAAGGACTAAATTTTTACAGCTCGAGAAACTATCTTATTAGAAAGGTAAAGATAGAATTCAAAGTTCAGTTTCTCCAAAACTATGCTCCTAGCATTAACTATTTGCTGTTAAGTAAGATGCTTTTCAAATTGAGAGAAATAATGAAGGTTGAGGTCGTCGGCATGAGAATGAATAGACCTGTAATGAAGTGTGGCTCAAACAGTTGAGTAATCAATTTGTGAGGTAAAACTCTCATGTGATCCAAGGAAGCAATTTCCTTAGAGAGCTTTACTCCTCGAATTTAAGATGAGCTTTTAAACTGAAAAGACAAGTCATTGATGAAAAACAGATAGTAGGAGAGAGAACTAAGCCTTAAGGAACACCCTATTTAATAAATTTAAACGATGAATGATTATATATAACAGCCACTATAGAACATCTAGAAAGGAAATCAGAGTGGTTACAGAAAGAAGGACGGATACCGAAAGGAAAATTTAGAAATCCAAGACTCTATAGAAAGCATTCAATATGTTCAGCGCCATTCACTGAAATTCCGACCTGAAGTCTAAGAGTTGGGAAATGAGATCACTTTTCTGACACATGCTGAATGAGCACTACTGCTTCCACTAGGAAGGATAGGATGAAGGAGAAATCGGTTGCCAAAGCCAAGGTGTAAGCTTGAAAGCATAAGTTATGAGAATTACAGGAAGGATAGATACCATTCAGGAAGCAATCAAAAAGAAAAAGCAATCTTTAAAATACTTTATTTTAATCAAGTTTAATTTGAAAATGTTCTGTAAAATAAATAAAATTCATTTTCTTTCTTACACATAAGAATAAAAAAGAGGATAAATAATTCTAGCTATAGGTCAAAACTGAAATATATAAAGACTAAATACAAAACAGAGTATTTCCGAAAACATCAATACTGTTTTTAAATTGTGAAATTAGGACTGAAATCAAGGAACAAAACCTAAAATTTACAAACAACTTGTTTGAATGGAAATATATCCGTCAGTTTTCTTTCATTGATGTAATTCCTATAAGGATATCATAGCTATATATTAATACCAGAGTTGGAACATTATTACAAACTCTGAACCAGAATCCAACATTACTAGGAAGTACTCTCGACTTTTATTCCACAATTCTCTTAATAACAACTTAATTAAAACTCTAATTTGATCATTCCTTAATTCGCTCTTCTCAAAATATTTTGAATTGAATATAGTTCTGTCTAAAATAAACAGTGTAATATGTCAAAAAAAATAAATCGAAATTTTACAACAAGAATTCCCAAACCTTGAGAAAGGTTCAAATGAAGATTCAAATATGTTTATATGGGTTGAAGAATGGTTTGAAAAAATGGATCAATAAGTAAATACAAATGTTACTTTATGGATAAATTATTTCAAATAAAAAATTGGTATCTCAAATTTATGTATAAAATTTTATGAAATACGTTTTGTTTTTCCTTTTTTTTATATATATAGTTTTTTTTATACCTAATTTCGTATAGCAGAAAGGCAGTGCATCTTGGAAGTAAATATTTAATTAATATACATGAAAATTATAGTGTAAGCTAGTTCAAGCAAAATTTTACATATGAACTCAAGACTTATTTCAATTCAAGTTTCAAAAATACAAGGGATGCGAATGCAAATACCGAAAAGTACATTGATTCAATACTTACAGCCATTAACAATATGTACGTGTCAAGTTATTTGATACCACCATACTTGATACAATTCACAATAAATATCTAAAAATATCCACCATTAGCCCCAATTAACAACCCATAAAAAATGGTACAGTGAGTTTGTATAAACTTATTTTTGCTTAGAATGAGAATCTTTCATGATTAATAGAATTTCCTCAACTAGACTTTGCATATCCTACCAAATAGAACCATATTAATTTTACTTACCTTAAGTAAATTAGAATTATATTCAGGAGGATCGAATAATTTTCCTTTCTTGAGATTACATTCTAATTTAGGGGTATCCTTAAAGAGATCTTTATAAGGTTTGTATTCATCTTCACCAGGAAAAATAGCACTCGAGAATATCTGCAAAATATATTAACATTTAAGTAAAAGAAAAATGGAAGATTTGCACTGAGTATTTTCATATTTTTAACATAAAGAAACAATATGCCAAAATTTTATATTTATATATATATATATATATATATATATATATATATATATAATATATATATATATATATATATATATATATATATATATATTATATATATATATATATATATATATATATATATTAGAAATGGGACGATTAATGGTCATCATCAACGGCAAAATCGACATATTTTTCCTCACTCTTCATTGTCAATTTTCAGCCGATTAAATTTACGTAATTAGGCTTATAAATATCTCTGCTCCACCATCTATTACAAAGGCGTTCTCAGTGTGGGGGCGCGCCCTTCTAGAGAGGCGTGAGAGAATTTCAGGGAAGGTTTGCTAAATTGTGAAAAAAAAAAAAAAAAAAAATTTAAGAATGAATTGAAGAGCCCAATTACAAAACATCTATCCCTGAAGGATGAATTAGAAAGGATTTTCCAGATATTTCTTCTCAAAATTGGCAATTATAAGTTGGTAAGGGATCCATTCAACATCGGTGAACATACTCCCAGATTCCCTTCAAGAGCAATCCATTGAGCTTAAATATGATTCCTAAGCAAGAGAACCAAAATTTCCAGATATGACTACAGATGACTTTTGGTTGAGCTATCTACCTATGTAACCACAAGTTGCTATAGAAGCTGTGAGGTTGTTAGTGCAGTTTTTCTCCACGTACCTCTGGGATCTTGGCTTTCTACATTTGCTTACATCAAATCAAAATATTAAGCAAGGCTAGATGTAGAGATGTGCATTATCACAATTTAAAATAAATATTAAAGAATTATCAAAGACAAACAGTACCATCTATCTCATTAATTTCTGCAGTAAAGATAAAATATAAAAGTTTGAAAATTAATAAAATACTTAAAATCACAGTATATATATATATATATATATATATATATATATATATATATATATATATATATATTATATATATATATATATATATATATATATATATATATATATATATATATATATATATATATATATATATATATATATATATAATAGTGGTCATAAGTTAATAAAATTTGCAACGAAGAAACCTTGATGTGTGACAATCGTGTTGACATCCCAACAAATGTTGAAAGCAATCCCCATAAGCATCAAAGCATGCCTGAACACGATTTTCTATGTTACGGAAGGTTGCCGCCAAAATATTGGAGAGGCAGTGTCAATTGCCTGCTGAATGCTGTCTTTCGGTTGCACGAGAGTACGTAGTTTGTTATGATAACTCTTTCTCTTTCAGCATGCCTTGTAGGAAGATTTTAGCGGGCTAAGGTCAAGTTACCATAGTAACCAAAATCTCTTAAAAATGACCTAATCTTCAAAGAAGGACTCAACTTGGTACTTATGCTGACGTTGGAAGTGTGGCATGGGGCTCCATCCTGTTTAAAATAGCCAGTACGGAGTTCATAATCATACAAATGATTACGAACTTATTGAAAATAAGTACTTTGACACACATTAGGGCATATTTTAGGCCGAGCGTGAATGAGTTACCTTATATATATATATATATATATATATATATATATATATATATATATATATATATATATATATATATATATATATATATATATATATATATATATTATATATATATTTATATATTATATATATATATATGCTAATTATACTGACAAACCCTGGGATCTTATTAAACACACTGTGATGGGCAAACCATGTTCAACAAACCTAGGTCTGGAAATGTGGTTGAGGAGATATAGCCCACACACTTCCCGGTGTTCGGGTGGGTACAAAACACACCGAAACGCTTGTTTATTTTAACATTTATTTATTGAATAACCATAGGTAGTTCAACATCTCAGTGCAAATCATAGTAGGTGTTCAAAATGAGACCCTACTGGCGCGATGCAGGCTTCTACATATCTCGTCATGGAGTACGTTCAATATGATCCGATGAGAAACACTGTGGAGACAGGCAAGGGTTCTGGAGCTGATCCGTTCATCTCTTGTAACGTCCCAAAGAACAGAGTCCTCCTTCGTACGTATACGAACAACACGTTGCCATCCAAGGTCAACTGGTCAACTGTATGGAGATACTAGGTGTCCGCTTTCACGCACCATTCGAAGGATGATGGTGAAGTTCGTGTGATGGGGCTATCGTCTATTAGGATACGTGGACTGTCTTCCAATACAATCTTGCTGCTTCACCACCGTTCCCGTTCATTCATTCATACATAAATAAAATATCATCAGCCTGTTGACAGTATGGTTAATTTATCATTGTCACTGATTCAGTAACGGTATTCTGTAAACCGTACACTTTATGCTAGCTTGTTTTATTACTGATGGGAAAGATCTCTCTGTATATGCCATTGCCAAGCATTCTACAGTTCTGCCAAATGTATAATCATAATTTTACAGCTATTACTACGTAATCATCGGGTATATACAGGCTTATGCTTACCGTACGTTCGACCTATCCACCAATTGCTACATACCATGTATACCTACATGGGTGGGTATCTATGTAATCTCCTTATCTTTGCATTTCCCAACCTAGGTTCATTAAATATGATTTGCCCAGCAATACGTATTTACCAAGATCCCAGGGTTTTATATACTGATACTCGACTCTATCTGTATATATATATATATATATATATATATATATATATATATATATATATATATATATATATATATATATATATATATATATATATATATATATATATATATATATATATATATATATATATATATATAACAAACTTGTGTTCGCATTTGCTCTGTCTTTTAATTTTTCAATTTTTGTTTGAGCAATTTTTGCACGATTCTGAAGCTCTTTCACTCTTACTGAATTATCTGTAAATCAACATAATTATCAGAATTCTGCTCCTTAAACCAGGAACAATAATAATAATAATAATAATAATAATAATAATAATAATAATAATAATAATAATAATAATAATAATAATAATAACTGAAGAATGAGAAATTGAATTAATATTTTTACAGCAAATTTTAAATCAATTTAACTTATATATAAAGATAACAAACACATTTTAGTGATAAAAATGCTTTGAATTTGAAAATAAAAATACTTTTTTAATTAGAAATTAATTTCCATTAACATTTTTAGATTTTTGCTTATTTTATGACAATATTGTTCTTATCAAATTTGTGTCTGTCTTACCCTCTTTATGATATCAAAATATGTCTGATTTTCATCTAAACCATTTTGTATTATTTTTCAAGTTTTTGTGTGTATTTCTCTCTCTCTCTCTCTCTTTTATTTATTTATTTGACAGATTTCATTTTTCTTAAAATGAAAGTAATCTTTTCATCTATTATTTTTTTTTTATTTAAAAATTAAAAAAATTAAATTTTTAGCAACAGAAATGAGGTTAATATTCTACCTTTACCAATTTTAAAACATTAAAGAATTAATAAAAATAAAAATTTATTAAATCAAATAATTGATAATTATTTAATTAGAAGGTATAGGACTCGCTGTTAATTTCGGGCATTTTATTTACATGTACAATACTTGTATTTCTAATTAGTATTTTAAATTTGGATATAAATCTAAGCAATTTTCCAAATTTCAAGCAATTCCTTTTCTTATACAGGAATACAAATATTTATATTTGGCGATCGGGGGGGAAAAAAAAAATATTCAAAGTGTGTAACTTCAGTTCTATATCAATATACAATATATTGCTGAACAACTACCATGTGTGAGTTCAAATTATCTATTACAATATTTTGATATTGCTTGTTTCATTTTTTTTTTTTTTTATAAACGTTTTATTAATGTTTTTTGTTTATTTTCATCAAATTTTTGTTTCTTTTTTTTTTTTTAGAAAGAATTTTTTTTTAAAATGATAAAATCTACCATTTTATTAAAGATAAATTTATTCTCTTCTCATTCTAAAAAAAATTACTTAGCTTTATGTATTTATTCAGAATTAGCTAATTTTATGAAATTCATACTTCATCCCTCTTCATATATATATATATATATATATATATATATATATATATATATATATATATATATATATATATATATATATATATATATATATATATAATATATATATATATATATATATATATATATATATAAGACTGGGACAGTCTCAATAGGCCTGTGTGGCTTCCAACTATCTCTATTTTTCTTATGTTTCTACTGGTTTTCATTTTATCAATCTTCATAAAATTCTGTGAAATATATATATATATATATATATATATATATATATATATATATATATATATATATATATATATATATATATATATATTATATATATATATATATATATATATATATATATTTGAAAGGAGAGTAAACTTACCATTAATCCTTTCAAGAATGTCACTAAAAATATCATTCATAACATTTTCTAAGTGTTGCAATAAATTTACACATTGAATAGCTGTTGAAGCTCTATTTTGATCTCCATGAATGTGTGCAACAGAATACTTAAAATTGTGATTCATCTTAGTATTTACAAAATAATCAGACTATAATGTAACTAATCTGAAATAGCGATATAATTTATGAGTAATAACAATAGACAGGAATCAAATTAAGATGTTGAAAATATTTAATCATATACAGTATATAATATATATATATATATATATATATATATATATATATATATATATATATATATATATATATATATATATATATATATATATATATATATATAGTTTCTTAGTGGATAAGGATAGATTTTTTACATACTTTGAGATCGATTTTCACTTTTCAAAACCTACTGTATGCAATGTAGTATTTGACTGAGATAGGGACCTGAACGTGAGTTACCTGACTTGATGAAGACCCTATTTATATATAAAGGCTATATTTAGTTTATGTAATTACCTTACAGTTTATGGCAATATTTTTTATCAAACCATAATCTTAGAGATGTACCGATACCAGTAAAGAGGCCAATACCAATACTCTATTTTTTTAGGTTCCGATACTGATAGCGATACCGATACTTTAATTATTATAAGAAATACACAGTAATAAGATAGAACATTTGTGTACTGGTAGGCAACTGAGGATTGCATTCCCTGTACAACCAATACTTAGTTATGTATTTCATATTTGGTTGTCCCCAATTATTTGTTTTGACTGAGACAGTCTCGATAGGCTTGTGTGGCTTCTAACTGTATATGTTTTTCTAATGCATGGGGAAAATTAAAATCTGAGAAGAGCCATTCATGGTGAATGGCAACTTTAACATTTTGTTGACAAAAACAGTCTTGATAGGCCCCTGTGATCCCTAACCCTTCTCTTATTTTCTTGATCTTATGTATGGTGTAATTTAATTTACATGTCTCAAAGACACCAACCTTTTACTGTTTGGGCTATATCTCACTACCTTACTCAGGGTATATCAATACCACAGTTCTCTCCTGGCTCTGCCTTGACTCCTCTTTCCCCTTCATGTTTTTCTCAAATCTTCTTTGGTTTCTCTTTGGAGAAGTGGAACAGGAAGAATATTCCACAGAAAGGTCAGCAGCTTTTCTTCAGTCTTTTTAACACCAATTACATTGACTTCTTTCCCATATTTTACTGATGGCTCCAAAATAAATGCTCCAGCCTCCACCTCTTCAGCAATATATTTACCTCACTTTCAGCTCACTAGAATATGGAAACTTCTACAGGAGCACTCCATAGTGTTTGCTGAATTGTATGCCATATTTAAGGCTCTGCTTTTTGTGGAACAATTCCTTCCTCCACAAAAGGTGATTATATTTTGTGACTCTAAGGTGGCTCTTCAAATCATCTCTACTCCCAAGCCATATTCATACCACAGAATATATTACCACATACACTCATGTCTCCTAAAATTGTTCTTCACTCCATCTTGGGTAATACATTTCAAATGGGTACCTTCACATATAGTATTGTAAATTGTAGATAAAGCAGCTCAACTCGCCCACACCCTTGATTCACTCACTATCACCTCACTTGAAATCAGCGAAACAGGTGGTATTATCAACAAGGTTTATAGGGCTATGTGGGATCAGGAACTTCAACCTTTCCTGTTTACCTCTCACTTGGGACAATTCAGGGTGGATTCTTCTGCTCATCCACATATATATATCAATCATAACCGGAGACTGGATACTGCCTTCACTAGATTGCGAATAGGCCATACAAGATTGAACTCTCACCTCTGCAGATTGGACATCACAAGACAGCCTTTCTGTCCTTGGTGTCCCACCATGGTTGAGGACATCCCACACTTCCTTCTCCACTGTTCAAAATATCTAATAGCTAGATCTCTTCTTCTTCAAAGCTTGTATCCTCTAGGACATTCAGTACTTACCCTCCCCATACTGCTTGATGCAACAAACACAAGAATGCAGTTATTGATGCCACTTGCAAATTCCTCCTCCACACTCATGAACTTCAAAGAATATAAGCCATGTCTTCTGTTGGAAAAGGACCATGGGGAAGGGATAGAACTTCCATGATCCCATCAACACCCAAGTAAAACTCAGGTAGTATGCCTAAAATTGTGATGGGTAAGTTTGCGTAACCTGGTTGCTTAATGAACTAAATAACTACTTTAAATTCATCTCCAAGAATATCATTATTCTGCAATATTTTTAAAAAAAATATTCAAAATAATTCAAAAATTAAAATACTTTCACAACCTTCCAAGTAATCACATAATTTTTAATAAAATTAGCAACGAATGGCTTGAAACAATAAACTTTTTACCCATAACATAAATCTTGATATTTACAATGGACTTCCCTCTTACAAACTTATCCAATCCATGAAACATATATTACAATGAAGGATGAACAAAAATAATAATTTTTCATCAGTTAAAGATCCTCCTACAACTAAAATTTGTTCTATTTTCACCACTATCTTACTTAAATAAAATTATTAATATAAACCATGTTTTATTTAGGTTGCATTTTGCTTAATTAATTAAATAATACAAGTAAACGCCTACAATGATGATCAAGTCAAAAATTTATTTTTGTTTTTAATTTAAAGTATGAAAAATATAATTAAAGTACGTTTATAATATAAAAATTAATTTCTTATAAGTATTTTTGATATCGTTAAGAAAAATACGCAGTTACACTAATGTATGTTGCATGTTCGTCAAGTAAAAATAAAATTTTTTTAGTTTGTTTTTAATTTAAAGTTTAAACCCCGATTTTTGCTATAAAATTTCGTTATTGCCTATAGTAAGACTAAAATAAGCTTTGTAAGTCTGTAATTTTCGTAACTTTGAGCACTCCCAGACCTAGCAAAAAGAACAATGAAGGACTCTGATGTTTAAATTAAGTGTTTATTACATGCATCATATTAAAGTATACTAAAAGCAAATTAATTTCCGTTTATTGTTTATGCAAGTTAATCATGCTTTCTACGAAAAATCATGGGCAGCATGATTAAAAGGTTGATGGAAGCGATTAATTGGTTAATGAAATATTAACCATATAAAACGATATTATATTTTGATAAGCACATATGTAACCCTAACCTTGTTAGGGTTAAATGTGCATTTACAGTTTTTGTCACCTTTTGTTACGAATCTTAAGCAGGACTGGTAGATTTCTTTTTTTCCTTTTAAGCACCAAATTCCATAAAAAGATAAATAAAAAAAGAGATAGAAAAATTAAAAAAAGAAAGTATTTTGTTGCGATATTGGAAAATACTTTAATAAGAGAATAATTAATCATTGGAATGGTTTCCCTAAAGACGTGGTAGCTGGTGGTTCGTGCTTACAATCTTTCAAAAAGAAGTTGGATAAGTGTAAGTTTTGTGTAATTCAATAAAAATATGAGAGCTTGGGTATCAGAAGTCTGATTCATGGAATTTGATAATAGTCTTTCAGATCAATGAAATTTTGAGTTACCAGTAGGGAGTCAGGAGTCGGAGTCGGAAGTTTGATAGTTAAAGAGTTGAAGTTGTGGTCGGAGTCTGAAGTTTAAAATTTTAAAAGTCTTGTTCTGAGTAGTATCTTTTCTTATTCCGACTCGACAACCCTTCTCAGAACATCAATTCACATTAAGTGAAGAAGTTCCCTTTGGTAACTATAAACTGATTTGGACTAACTTCTTGGGAAACTAACAAGCTTCAGGAACTTGCATTTTCTAAAAATAAGAAGGTACATCAACTGTGAGATTTCTTTTTTATATTACATTTTATAAAAAAGAAATCTCACAGTTGTGAGGTTTATCCCTTTGTAACTTTCTTTCATAGACATATTTGAAAGCCCAAATCGAAGAATGAGCCAAAAAGCATCGTAAAACAAAGAATATATTTATATATATATATATATATATATATATATATATATATATATATATATATTATATATATATATATATATATATATATATATATATATATATATATATATATATATATATATATATCATTGACAACGAAATGGTCCGTGTGTTTGTTCATGATTGCGTATTTTACCCAGCATTTTGAAGGAGGACCGACAGTAATTTACTCCTTTCTTTGTCAGCGAGATCTAAAGATTATATTCCTTGTTACTTCAACCAGGTTGAAAGAAACTGAGCAGTACAACAATACAACACAAATGACCAACCATATAATCCTATGAACATTATTGCAATTGTAATATCAATCCCCTTTCCCTTCTTTCAAAGAGCTTGAAATTACCTGGACAGAAAGACTGAGATTTATGTTAAAAGTTGAAACTATTGAAATTGAAACCGGAGAATACCTTCAT
>SEYY01000704.1:0-5000 GCA_009176605.1 Armadillidium nasatum
GAAAAAAGTACTTAATCAGTACAATTAATTCATTGAAATTTAAAAATAATTGAAGTAAATAGTCTTCCGTTTTAGCAGAGGTTCATGTTTTGGACAGATCCGGATGCATAACAAAAAATTTTATTTTTTTTTTTATTTTTTTTTTTTTTGGTAGAAGCAAAAATATAGGACCAAAAATAAATTTGTTTTTACTATATAAGAAATATCTGGAGGCAGAATCAAGACAGATATGTATAATTTTAAATGGAGCATAATTGTAAGTTGGAGTAAATTTTCCGTGTCCCACACACTCTGTTAGGCAACAACATTTATATTATATTATAAATATATATATATATAATAATATATATATATATATATATATATATATATATATATATAATATATATTATATATATATATATATATATATATATATAATATATAATTCAAAATTTTATATATTATTTATATTATTATTATTTTATTATTATTTTTATTATTTATTATATTTTATTATTATTATTATTATTATTATTATTATTATTATTATTATTATTATATTGATTAAATTACGATTTTTCAAGCATAAAATGTGTTGATAAAGATTAAAAAAAATCAATTGAATAGTGGACCTCTTATTAGTTAAATAATTTGGTGAAGGTTGTATAGATTTTAGACAAATTATTGTCTTAATTGGACTAGTTCTACCTAACTAATGCTACTAAGAATAAGTAAGGTATTAGATTCTAGATTTATCTATAGCTGTTATTATGGTTCATAATTCTTAATATTATCCAAATTTTAACTGTAAATTTGTTTTCTTTAGCTATTTTTCAGACTTTTCTTTTGTGCTTTCTTTGCCTTTGTAGTAAAATTTCTTAGCTGAAGTAGGGGACCACAAGTTCGATTACAGTTTTTGTAAAGGGCATATTCGAACAAAAGTCATTATTTTGAAAATAATAGTAAAAAAATAGTAAAAGTTTTAAAATGTTGTAATTTTGCAAAATGCTTTAGAGATAGAAATATGAATTTTGTGCAAATTCATTTCATGTTTGCATTTATTTTTATTAATTTTTATTTTTAAAGGAGAGGGGTAGGATACATAAATTTTCAGTTTGTACAGTGTAGTAGTTGGACCTAAGCAATGTATTTTTCTATATAAATATATCTTGAATAAGTGTATGTAATTTTTAATATCCTTCATGTATTTCAGTTGTAAAGAATTTAAAAAGTGTTTCCTTTTTGTTAATTTAAGGATTTTGTTAAATTTTTTATACAATTTATTTATTTATTCGTTTTAAAGCTTACTGGGAAAACCCCATTTATGGAGAGAGGATTTATTTATTTGTGAAAGTTTTTGAGTCGTCGTCTTAACTTGAAAATGTAGCATAAAATGTATCCCTAATATTTTTTAAGCTCGCCAGTTTTGATAAACATTTACCCTTCATCTAATACTGTTTATTTCCTCCACCGGAAGTGTTCTCTATTTATCTTATTTCTGTATTAAGTTACCTTTCCAATGTCGTAACAAGCTTTCAATTTTAAAAAGTTTTAAGCATTTCGCATCAACAAAAGGCTGGATTCTGTTGTATATCATTGTACGTTATTTGGAATAAATTGAAAATGTGAAATCGTCTTTAGCGCTCCAGAACTTATGAATGGTCTTGATATGGAGGCTTTCTCTTTTTCAAACTTTTGAAATAAACTGCAATTTTGGTGGATAATTGATAATGTAACGGATAAAAGGTCACAAATGTGAAGAAGAAAGAGTTGGAGATAAAACAACCTTGAAGAACACCTTCATTAATATATTTGTAAATGAGGGATGACCATCAACAACTATTGTAGAATAGAATAATTAAAAAAAAACGGACCAGTTAAAGTATATCGTAGTGTCATATTGATCAAAAAATATGTTCTATGGAACAATCATTAAATTGGTAGGTTCAGTAAGGCTTTTGTCTAACTGTACCCATTGCTTAGAGACCGGAGCATGCTACGGAAGGTTAAAACTATTTTATACCAGCATACTAACGTATGGGCATGAGACCTGGGCACGAAACACCGAAGCAAAGAGCAAAATACAAGCATGTGAAATGAGAGCGAAGAGACTGATATTGGGAATAACTAGACTGGACAGTGAAGAACGATGATTTGAGGGCGGAGTTGAGAGTGGAGAGCATATTGGAGAAGAACGATGATTTGAGGGCGGAGTTGAGAGTGGAGAGCATATTGGAGTTTGTGGAGACAGGACAGTTACGATGGCTTGAAAGGCTTCGCCATGTAAAGAGGATGAACAACAATAGCTATGCTAGAAAATATTATGAATGGAGATAAATAGAAGGAAGATTGGTAGGGGAGACCGAAGATTATATAGAAGGATGGTGTTGAGGGAGCGGTGGAGAAAAGGAGGAGAGGTTTTCGGCCGATATATATATATATATATATATATATATATATATATATATATAGAATATATATATATATATATATATATATATATATATATATATATATATATATATAGGTATATATATATATATATATATATATATATATATATATATATATATATAATATTATTATATATATATATATATATATATATATATATATATATATAATATATATTATATATAAAATAAAATATAATAATTATATATATAGTTATAAATAACTTAATAATATATATATTATATATATATATATATTATATATATATATATATATATATATATATATATATATAATATATACTTATATATATATATATATATATATATATATTATATATATATATATATATATATATATATATATATATATATATATATATATATATATATATATATATATATATATATATATATATATATATATATATATATATATATATATTATATATTTATAGTAGTGCAACCTCGGCATGTAAAGGAGATTTAAAAATCAAAAATACTAAAATAAAGAATTGTTATTGTTAATTTTAAATAATCAGTACAACTGTCTTAAATTTTAATATAATAAATTACTTAACATGTCTATAAAGTTAATTTATAAAAGAGGCAAGAAAGAGGATAATATCCAAGTTTTATTTTCATCAATTTAATCCTTCATTTTTTTTGGGTCAAATGAACTCATGTTGGAACACAGTCGAAGATCAATTGACATGACCCTGTTTCGTCAGCTTCGTAGCACTCTGGACAATCTCCACTACAGACTAAAAAAAAGTCAAACAGATTATAAATATTAATAAAATTATGTGAAAGAAATTTTGAAATAGTAACAAGTTGCTTTAATTTAATTAATGAAAACACTGAATTAAAAGTTGTTCATATATTTACCGTATATGAAATGGCAAATTGATGAAAATATTTTATTAATCATGCAATTATGATTTTGATATTAAAACAAGCGATTTAAAAATATTAATAAGAAACTTTAGAATTTAAAAAATATAATATTTTCACATTACATCACTGGAAATAAAATTTGATGTTTAATTCAACACTTACATATGCATCCCGGACCGTGAATTGGACCATTGGTAGGACGTACTACAGCAGAAGTTACAGTTGCTATCATGACAATTGCAATTAAAAGAACAAGCAAGTATTTGTAGCCTTTCATTGTGTCCTACAAAATAATATTTATAATAAATATTTATTTACTATAAATATTATTTATAATAAATAAATATTTATTTATTTATTTATTTACTCAAATTCTTTTTACCCCAATGTTTTTAAAGGAATATTATAATTGTGTAATTATAATTCTAAAACTGTTCTTCATGTTTAGCCATGATTATTGGAAAAGTAATAATTTTTGTATTAAAATTTATAAATTATAATATTTAACTAATTAGTAATTTTGATTAACAAAGTAATTAGAATGATAATAATTATAGCAATAATAATAACAATAATAACAACAATAATAATGTTAACAATAATAATACCAATAATAATAATAATAATAATAATAATAATATAATAATAATAATAATAATAATAATAATAATAATAATAATAATAATAATAAATAATAATAATTAATAATAATTAATTAATAATTTTTAATTTTTTTATTTTTTTTTTTTTTAAAAAATTTATTTTATATATATATTATATATATATATATATATATATATATATATATATATATATATATATATATATTATTATATTAGACTCAAAGGAAGGAGAGATTATCCTTACTTGTATGTTCGTCTGTAAATTAGTAGAGTAAAAGTGATGTAAGGACGAAGGCAGAGATCCAGATATATATTGATGAGAACCCGGAGATTTACACTGCATTATGGAACAAGAAGATATTTTTTATATAGTTTTAAAAGAAGCAACGTCATCCTTCCTATTTTGAGAGTAATGATTCATTCTTCAAATTATTAAATAATCATCATCATAAAACAATAAATATTTTCTCTGAAATAAAAAAGGTATAATTAAATATTCTTCCTCAATTCATTTCTTAGAGACTGAAAACTTCCCTTAGCATAATAATATATCTATGTACATACATACACATACTATATATATATATATATATATATATATATATATATATATATATATATATATATATATATATATATAATATATATATATATATATATATATATATATATATATATATTCCTGTTGGTATTTCTGCTGTTAAAATAACCGTTAGGAGTAAAGTGGCTTCATCTGTCAACAATACCTGCTTGGAGAAGGCGGCATCGTTTGTACAGCGATGAAGGAACCACCATACCAGTGCATGCGAGGTTCATAATCGCCTGGCTCAATGACTGTGGTATCTGAAAATGGTTCACATGTAGGTTGTATTTCCGAAGAACCATCCATATGAGCAGATGACTTACGCTTATAGCATGCACAACGGCACACGTGTTGGATGACTGGACCTTGCTGAATCTCTCTCTACCACGTCATCCTCAAACATCTGTGTCTTCACAACACGCTTTCCACAGCTGATTTACTGAATACGAAGGTTGCCCCTTT
>SEYY01000704.1:10000-32500 GCA_009176605.1 Armadillidium nasatum
CGTCGTATCTACGAGCAACATTTTCCTAAGGGACATCCACATTACAGTACCTTTGCTGCAATACATTGCCGCCTACTGAAAAGGGGCAACCTTCGTATTCAGTAAATCAGCTGTGGAAAGCGTGTTGTGAAGACACAGATGTTTGAGGATGACGTGGGAGAGAGAGATTCAGCAAGGTCTAGTCATCCAACACGTGTTCCGTTGTGCATGCTATAAGCGTAAGTCATCTGCTCATATGGATGGTTCTTCGGAAATACAACCCTACATGTGAACCATTTTCAGATACCACAGTCATTGAGCCAGGCGATTATGAACCTCGCATGCACTTGTATGGTGGTTCCTTCATCGCTGTACAAACGATGCCGCCTTCTCCAAGCAGGTATTGTTGACAGATGAAGCCACTTTACTCCTAACGGTTATTTTAACAGCAGAAATACCAACAGGAATATATATATATATATATATATATATATATATATATATATATATATATATATATATATATATATATATATATATATATATATATATATATATATATATATATATATATATATATATATATATATTTGTATGAGTGTATGTATGTACATAGATATATTATTATGCTAAGGGAAGTTTTCAGTCTCTAAGAAATGAATTGAGGAAGAATATTTAATTATACCTTTTTTATTTCAGAGAAAATATTTATTGTTTTATGATGATGATTATTTAATAATTTGAAGAATGAATCATTACTCTCAAAATAGGAAGGATGACGTTGCTGCTTTTAAAACTATATAAAAAATATCTTCTTGTTCCATAATGCAGTGTAAATCTCCGGGTTCTCATCAATATATATCTGGATCTCTGCCTTCGTCCTTACATCACTTTTACTCTACTAATTTACAGACGAACATACAAGTAAGGATAATCTCTCCTTCCTTTGAGTCTAATATTTATATATATATATATATATATATATATATATATATATATATATATATATATATATATATATATATATATATATATATATATATATATATATATATATATATATATATATATATATATAAATAGTTTATTTTTTAAAATTATGCTAATTCACTAATTGTAAATAATTCAATTATTATTATTATTATTATTTTATTTTAATTAGTTATTATAAATTATTATTATTATTATTATTATTTTTATTATTATTATTATTATTATTATTGGTATTATTATTGTTAACATTATTATTGTTGTTATTATTGTTATTATTATTGCTATTATTATTATCATTCTAATTACTTTGTTAATCAAAATTACTAATTAGTTAAATATTATAATTTATAAATTTTAATACAAAAGTTATTACTTTTCCAATAATCATGGCTAAACATAAAGAACAGTTTTAGAATTATAATTACACAATTATAATATTCCTTTAAAAACATTGGGGTAAAAAGAATTTGAGTAAATAAATAAATATTTATTTATTATAAATAATATTTATAGTAAATAAATATTTATTATAAATATTATTTTGTAGGACACAATGAAAGGCTACAAATACTTGCTTGTTCTTTTAATTGCAATTGTCATGATAGCAACTGTAACTTCTGCTGTAGTACGTCCTACCAATGGTCCAATTCGCGGTCCGTCATGCATATGTAAGTATTGAATTAAACCTCAAATTTTATTTCCAGTGAACGTAATGGAAAAATATTATATTTTTTAAATTCTAAAGTTTCTTATTAATATTTTTAAATCACTTGTTTTAATATCCAAATCATAATTGTATGATTAATAAAATATTTTCATCAATTTGCCATTTCATATACGGTAAATATATGAACAACTTTTAATTCAGTGTTTTCATTAATTAAATTAAAGCAACTTGTTACTATTTCAAAATTTCTTTCAAATAATTTTATTAATATTTATAATCTGTTTGACTTTTTTTTAGTCTGTAGTGGAGATTGTCCAGAGTGCTACGAAGCTGACGAAACAGGGTCATGTCAAATGATCTTCGACTGTGTTCCAACATGAGTTCCTTTGACCCGAAAAAATGAAGGATTAAATTGATGAAAATAAAACTTGGACATTATCCTCTTTCTTCTCTCTTTTATAAATAAACTTTATAGAAATGTTAAGTAATTTATTATATTAAAATTTAAGACAGTTGTACTGAAAGAAATTTATTTTAAAGAATAACAATAACAAATCTTTATTTTAGTATTTTTGATTTTTAATTCTCCTTTTACTATGCCGAAGTTGCACTACATATATGAACACCGTGGCTATTAAAAAAAATAATACATTATAATTTGATATATATATATATATATATATATATATATATATATATATATATATATATATATATATATATATATATATATATATATATATATATATATATATATATATATATATATATATATATATATATATATATATATATATATATATATATATATATATATATATATATATATATATATATATATATATATATATATATATATATATATATATATATATATATATATATATATATATATATATATATATATATATATATATTATATATATATATATATATATATATATATATATATATATTATATATATTATATCGGCCGAAACCTCTCCTCCTTTTCTCCACCGCACCCTCAACACCATCCTTCTATATAATCTTCGGTCTCCCCTACCAATCTTCCTTCTATTTATCTCCATTCATAATATTTTGTTGCATAGCTATTGTTGTTCATCCTCTTTACATGGCGAAGCCTTTCAAGCCATCGTAACTGTCCTGTCTCCACAAACTCCAATATGCTCTCCACTCTCAATTCCGCCCTCAAATCATCGTTCTTCACTATCCAGTCTAGTTATTCCCAATATCAGTCTCTACGCTCTCATTTCACATGTTTGTATTTTGCTCTTTGCTTCGGTGTTTCGTGCCCAGGTCTTATGCCCATACGTCAGTATGCTGGTATAAAATATTGTTTTAACCTTCCGTAGAATGCTGCGGTCTCCAAGCAATGGGTAAAGTTAGACAAAAGCCTTACTGAACCTACCAATTTAATGATTCTTCCATAGAACATATTTTTTGATCAATTTGACACTACGATATACTTGAACTGGTCCATTTTTTTTTTTTTTTAATTATTCTATTCTACAATAGTTGTTGCTGATGGTCATCCCTCATTTACAAATATATTAATGAAGGTGTTCTTCAAGGTTGTTTTATCTCCAACTCTTTCTTCTTCACATTTGTGACCTTTTATCCGTTACTTTATCAATTATCCACCAAAATTGCAGTTTATTTCAAAAGTATGAAAAAGAGAAAGCCTCCATATCAAGACCTTTCATAAGTTCTGAGCGCTAAGACGATTTCACATTTTCAATTTATTCCAAATAACGTACAATGATATACAACAGAATCCAGCCTTTTGTTGATCCGAAATGCTTAAAACTTTTCAAAATTGAAAGCTTGTTACGACACTGGAAAGGTAACTTAATACAGAAATAAGAAGAATAGAGAACACTTCCGGTGGAGGAAATAAACAGTATTAGATGAAGGGTAAATGTTTATCAAAACTGGCAAGCTTAAAAAATATTAGGGATACATTTCATGCTACATTTTCAAGTTAAGACGACGACTCAAAAACTTTCACAAATAAATAAATCCTCTCTCCATAAATGGGGTTTTCCCAGTAAGCTTTAAAACGAATAAATAAATAAATTGTATATAAAATTTAACAAAATCCTTAAATTAACAAAAAGGAAACACTTTTTAAATTCTTTACAACTGAAATACATGAAGGATATTAAAAATTACATACACTTATTCAAGATATATTTATATAGAAAAATACATTACTTAGGTCCAACTACTACATTGTACAAACTGAAAATTTATGTATCCTACCCCTCTCCTTTAAAAAAAATAAAAATTAATAAAAATAAATGCAAACATGAAATGAATTTGCACAAAATTCATATTTCTATCTCTAAAGCATTTTGCAAAATTACAACATTTTAAAACTTTTACTATTTTTTTACTATTATTTTCAAAATAATGACTTTTGTTCGAATATGTTCTTTACAAAAACTGTAATCGAACTTGTGGTCCCCTACTTCAGCTAAGAAATTTCACTACAAAGGCAAAGAAAGCACAAAAGAAAAGTCTGAAAAATAGCTAAAGAAAACAAATTTACAGTTAAAATTTGGATAATATTAAGAATTATGAACCATAATAACAGCTATAGATAAATCTAGAATCTAATACCTTACTTATTCTTAGTAGCATTAGTTAGGTAGAACTAGTCCAATTAAGACAATAATTTGTCTAAAATCTATACAACCTTCACCAAATTATTTAACTAATAAGAGGTCCACTATTCAATTGATTTTTTTTAAATTTTTATCAACACATTTTATGCTTGAAAAATCGTAATTATAATAATAATAATAAATAATAATAATAATAATAATAATAATAATAATATATAATAATAAATAATAATAATAATAATAATAATAATATAATAATAATAATATAATAATTTTTACATAAATATAATACATTAATAATAAAAATAAAAATGAAAAAAAAAAAAAAAAAAAAAAAAAATTTTATATATATATATATATATATAATATATATATATATATATATATATATATATATATATATATATATATATATATATATATATATATATATATATATATATATATATATATATATATATATATATATATATATAATATTGAAAATCATGCATTTGGTATCCTAACAGAAAGGGTGTGTGTGTGTGTGTACACCAAAGGTCTGGGGACCGGTAAATTTGACTCCAACTCTACCAATTATGGCTCCATCATTTTAAAATTATACATAATCTGGTCTTGATTCTGCCTCCAGATATTTCCTTATATAGTAAAAACAAATTTATTTTTGGTCCTATATTTTTGCTTCTACCAAAAAAAAAAAAATAAAAAAAAAAATAAAATTTTTTGTTATGCATCCGGATCTGTCCAAAACATGAACCTCTGCTAAAACGGAAGACTATTTACTTCAATTTTTTTAAATTTTAATGAATTAATTGTACTGATTAAGTACTTTTTTCCTTATATCTTCCCAATGCTCAATTTCTTGAAGGTTTAAACATCCATAATCAATTTTAAATTCCAATGACTTGACTAATAATTAAATTATGTACCTCTTATTATTATAATAAACCCTTTAAAAAAAATTTTTTTTTTTTTTTAAATAAAGCAAGAATAGATATGAAAAGTGTAATATAAAATTACTTTTTTGACTAGAACTAATCACAAAAAAATTTACTAAAAAAAAAAAAAAAAATTTGATGTACGATACATTCTTGAAACTCCACATTCAAACTATTTTAGCTTCGGACAAATTATGATGAGGATTTCGAAGACACAATTCAGTTTTAATCGTTTCACTCTTTATTTTTCTTTGGCAAAATTTTTGACTGGATAATGTTCTTCATATTCTTTCACATGTTCTTCCATGTACTTCAACTGATTTCTGTGTGTATATATATATATGATATATATATATATATATATATATATATATATATATATATATATATATATATATATATATATATATATATATATATATATATATATATATATATATATATATATATATATATATATATATATATATATATATATATATATATATATATATATATATATATATATATATATATATATATATATATATATATATATATATATATATATATATATATATATATATATATATATATATATATATATATATATATATATATCACATTAGTTAAACGATCAAATTATTATTAGTTTTGTAAACTACTAAACTGGTACTTACTTGATATGATTTGGCATAGTGTGATACACATCGTAAAAGAGTTCTCTCCAATTTGGTTTAACTTTCTTTTCTGCCTTTGCAAAAGATTGCATAACCTGATCAAAATTAATGAATTAAGTAATAAAGTAACAGCTGACAGGAGGTTTTACAGCTAATAAAATTTATATAATTGATTTTAGAGATATTCTTAGTTCAAAATCATAACTGTCAGAAATTCAATATAATCAAGTCACATCATATGTGATATTTGCACTCTAAGAACACTGAGTAGAACTATAATTGTTTCATGTAATTGGTACTTGGTACTTACACGTACCACGTAAACATGTGAAGTTTCTGCAAATCTTTCAAAAGACAACTATATTTAAAGTTTGATGTTGATAATTATGATAATGGCAATCAATGTGATTACTATGAAAAAACGGGTAGTGATAAGCACTATACATGATAAATGATTTATTTATGATCCTTACCTTTTTTTTTTTTTAATGTCATTCATATGAAACAATGTGCAAGTTAAAATTTAATATTCTTAATTATATATTTTTTTTTGTGATTTTATAGTTCTTAAAAGAAGGAGAGATAATGGAAGAGCGCAAAGTGAATTGACTCAATGTACAATAACCAAATGGTAAACTTTATTTTAACAAAATCTTTTAAAAAACTTTGGGGAATATAATTGTGAGTTTATCTTTTTCTGTGGACTAAATTTAAAACAATTTCACTTAGAATGCTTATTTTTAAGACAAAAGATATGACTATATTTGTAAGATTAAAACTAAGCTAACAGAATCATATAATTTTAAAATGAACATGTATAAAAGTACCAAGTTTACAATAATTATGTATGAACCACTTTTAATTCAATCTAAAATCTAAATAGACAAAAGAGGAAAATAATCTCAAGAGATCACAAAATTACCTGTCTTTTACAATCCTCTTTCCACTTCTTCTCTTTATCATCATCCCAATATTGTTTACTAACCAAATAAGATCTAAGTCTTGCGATTGGATGTTGGGTAGAATCCCAGTATTGCACTTCATCAACAGAACGATAAGCTGAACTATCATCCGAAGTACTATGGTGTCCTATTCTATATGTAAAAAAAGATAAACTATATAAAATATACACAAGAATCAAAAATAAAAATTTAAAAGGCTTCGTGTCTGCCATTTGAGATGGGAGAACTTAAAAGTTACCTGTAGGTCATGGCTTCAATCAAAATCGGTATGTTTTCGGAAACCGACAGTTCCCTTGCAGCTTTAGTGACGTTATAAACGGCAAACACGTCATTTCCGTCAACTCGGATAGAACTGATACCATAGGCTGGGCCTCTGGAAGCTACACCATCTCCTCTATACTGTTCGTGCGTTGGAGTTGAGATAGCGTAACCATTATTACGGCTGTCGAAAAATTAGATAAAATCAGAGAGGTAAAAAAAAGGTAACAAACAAGGCCTTTATCAACTACTTGAAACAATATAGAGCGAGTTTATGTAGTATGTAAAGGACAAAATTAATCCCAAAACTTTCTCACTATTAAAATTTTAAGTAACATTTACAAAAGACCACAGCGATTTTTTATCATTCTAATCAAACACAAACATGTCAGAGATATGGATTAAAAACGAAATGACAAAAGAATTTTCTTGTCTTCTTTTATTTCATCCTACTACTAGATTTTTTTTTTTTTAATTTACTTCACACATACTAGATTTTCGTATTAGTTATAATAATAATAATAATAATAATAGATTTTCGTATTAGTTATAATGATGATAATAATAATAATAATAATAATAATAATAATAATAATAATAATAATAATCTCTAATCTTTATTCATTTTTTTAGTTATAGAATTTATACAAACAATATGTATTAATACAAAACCAAAATGGGCTTCTGGGGGGACGAATTCGTAATAATAATAATAATAATAATAATAATAATAATAATAATAATAATAATAATAATAATAATAAACCATCATTAAAAATATTCAATTTACTAAAGTCGAGTTTGAAATGTTTTCAAATGAAAAAAAAATAGGTAAAAAAACCACATAGAAGATTTGGGAACTCGCAAAAAATAATCTTACCAAAAAAATATTATTGGACACTCCAAAGTGGCACTAAAATTAAATGCTGCGTGGGCATCGCCTTCACTTGAAGTTCCTTCGCCAAAATAACAAACTACGCACTGACCGCTCTGAGCTCTTTTGAAAGCATAAGCACATCCAACAGCTTTAAAATAACAAGTAAAAATTTAAACTTTAAGCCTTTAATATTTGAAAAGAAATTTATTTTCCTAATTTTTTACATACTTTTAAATAGTAAACGTTTTGCTTTAAGCTTTATTAGAAATTCATTTCATCTTCCTTTATAAGAGTCAGTGTTTAAATTCAATTTATTTTAGAAATATAACAACCTTAGTAAAAGAAATTTGCATGAATTTTTCAATATCAGTAAATTATTAATCATTAAAAAATATATTAGCAGACAAACTTACTCTATACTAAATCAAGTATAACAGATTCAAAACTCTAGACCAATTAAGATTCTAGTCTTAGTAAATTGCTAAAAAGAAATACCTTGAGGCATTTGAGTGGCAAGAGGTGAAGATATAGTAATGAAATTTAAATTTTGACTTCCATAATGAACTGGCATTTGTCTCCCTTTTCCAAGGTCATCTTCGTTACCATAACATTGGTTCATAAAACTATCAAGAGGAAATCCTCTCCACATCAACACACCTGGAACAATAGGAGAAAATAGTCAAAATACACAATTTAAGAATCCTACAAAACAAAGCGTATATATATATATATATATATATATATATATATATATATATATATATATATATATATATATATATATATATATATATATATATATATATATATATATATATATATATATATATATATATATATATATATATATATATATATATATATATATATATATATATATATATATATATATATATATATATATATATATATATATATATATATATATATATATATATATATATATATATATATATATATATATATATATATATAAAAAAAAAAAATAAAATCTTAACCTTAGTTTTAATTTCACTGATGAAGAAAGTTCTTACCTGCCTCCCTATACTGCCCAAATATGTAATCGTCATCATGGAGAGCTGCTGCTGAACCAATATGGGTTCCTTCTTCTCCATAATTAGTCATGTAAAAAGATATTCGACCTTGTCTTTGGGATTCATACAAAATTCGGTCCATTGTATTGAGAAGGGTCATTCTTTGATACATTTTAACAACTTTTTCTTCATCTAGCTGAAATTTTGATATGAAATATATAACTTACTGACATTCAATTTCACAGAAAAATTATTTTATGCATTTAAAGTCTATATAAATTATACAAATTCAAAGCAGATGATTAGGTTCTATCAAAAGTTTAAGAAGAGTATGTACATATGTGCACTTACATTTACCTATAAAAGGGTTAAAAATTATTGAAAAAGTGTACACATATCCATACTATAATTATTAGGTATACTCCAAGATAAAATTTAAGATGCAAGATAATGTGAACATTACGCTAAAATTTTAAAAAAATGAAAAATGAAGACAACAGTTAATAACTTTTATATTACATTGAAAGGTTTCACATGGCACACCTTACAACTACATTTACAGAAAGGAATCAAAAAGTACATACATTATATAAACAACACATTTACAAAAACTTCATACTAAAATAACAATTTTATTTTTTAGATATTTTTGCTTTGGAATTCTGAAAATAGGCCTATATGATTATAAATACGGTAGGTATTAGTTTCAATGATAATCAAAATAATTATAATCAACCTGAGGATCATTGGCAGGGTCAATAATTTCTCCTTTTCTGTTCATAACTCGATATACTGGAATTCCATCATACAAATCTGGTTGTATAAATTCAATTTTTTCTGTCCATTTTGAACGAGAACCAGGAAAATTTGGTCTATCCTCTACTTCCAAGCTCATACACCTCTGAAAAAAAAAAAATTTTTTAATATCTTAAGAGTTAGGTAACTATATCTTGGCACAAAGTAGATGCAAAAAAATTATTGACAACTAGAAACCTTTTGAATCTGCACTGAGAAAATATTTCAAAAGTTATTACTAAAAAAGTAACTTTATTTTAACTAACCAGCTATATTTGCTTCATATCCCTAGAATTATAGTTAAATCATACAATCTTATGCATTTAAAATATTTAATAATTTTGAAAACATTTTATATTTAAAAAAAAAAAAAAAAAAAAAAAAAAATATAATAAATATATATATATATATATATATATATATATATATATATATATATATATATATATATATATATATATATATATATATATATATATATATATATATATATATATATATATATATATATATATATATATATATATATATATATATATTAATACATATGGTAACTATTAGTTATAAAAATGTTACAACTCACTTATAGTTATTCAATATTATTGATACCGTGTATATCATAAAAATTCTAGTATGAAATTGAAATGAATGCCAAGACTTTTAATCATCATCTTAAAGTTCATTTGATAATGGTCTTCTATTTAAGAATAAGAATGACAATTTAACAATTAGCATCAAACACTAATAGTAAAGTAATTCTACTGGTATATTTAAATTATGATCATACTTTATTCCAGGAACACAGTCCTACTTTTAAGACAAAAAGAAGTAGGCATTTTACTGCATATCCATTTCTACTTAATTTAATAGGTTATTAAATGTAGTGTCATTTAACAACCTTTCCATTCTTATACAGATGATTGGAATGGCTTAGGATACAATTAAACTTTGTAGTAAGGCAATCAAGAGTAAAGAAGGATGAACAGCTAGAGATGTTATACTGAGCTATTGTAGAGTACAGCTTTCTTACCATAAAAAATTTAAAACTTTTTCTGAAAAAGCTTATGAATTAAGTAACATAGTCATACCTTGGGGCCTACTAAAACATCAAATTTTCCACTTGCCATGCAAATGAGCCTGGGAAACTTTGCCAATGGGGACTGAGATGTTATAATTTTTGAAAGACATTTTGTGCTCAAATAAAGTTTTTTCTGAAGGGTACGTGATCTTAAACTTCTGCTTGATGATGACAAAATAGAAAAACTTTTAAGTCTTCCAAATTTAAACATTATTTTATATTCTGCAACAAAAGGAGAAAGCTTATAGTAGTTTCTTATTATATACAGCAAAGTAAATTTCATCTCTATTACATATATTGAATATTGAAATGCAATTAAATAAAGTCTAATGAATCAGGAAAAACTTTTGTACAATAAATATTCCAAAAAAACCTTAAAATTTTACTACAAAACATACTTATTACTGTATGTGACTGGGGCTCACCTTCCTGTGGAATCATTAGGCTTTATTTAATACACTTCAATATAATTTGTCTTTATAGTATTATATGCAATAGAGTAAAAATTAAACTTCACATATTCAAGACAATTACCAAGCTAATTAACAAACTGTAATAGTCCCTAAATCTTTTGAGGAAAATGTATTGTTTCTAGGTCTACTTTACACTCCTTACAATTTAGCTGCATATACACTGATAATTTTTTACTTTGCTTCAAATTAAGAGAAACAGCCTATTTAATAGGAATCTTTTTTATATTTGCTAATTATGGTATATTCAAAATATCTCTAAAATTAGGATATCTACTTTTGGATGGCAAACATCTATTTTGAAAGATGGAGGTTTTACATATTTTAGATTTTTTTTTTTTCCTTGCATTTATACACACTAAGTAAAAATATAAAAGTAGATCTGTAAAACTTGCTTCTGTAACCCACAATTGAAGTGAAAATCTTTCAGAACTTTGTGTTTATATAAAGTATTAAATGAGGTCTATTATTTTTATTTTGAGGTATTCTTATTTGAATGTTTGGGAGTGAAATTTTAAATTCTAAACCAATAGTTTGAGCTGATTGACTGTCTTGACTCTAGACAGTCTACCCTAGGATAAATTTACTTAAGTTTAAAATTTCATATATATATATATATATATATATATATATATATATATATATATATATATATATATATATATATATATATATATATATATATAACTTTTTTATAATTTTTTTCCTCTAAAATAGCTATAAATTTTTTTTGCAATTTCTATAGCTACGCTCATGTTAAACTCGTAGTATCCCTATGCATTGTTCCAGTCGAACTAGCGCAACAAGTAGATATGTAGTTTGTTTCAGCAACCTGTTCTTAAATGAAAAAATCCACTACTGTAAATGTTACAATTACCAAGTTATTTTACAAATAGATTTTTTTTTTTTTTTTTTTTTTTTTGTATATATTTATTGTACAAATGTAGTCTTCTATGCTTCATTGGACTATATTTAATGCATTTCAAAATTCCAGTATATATAGTAAAGTAACAAAATTTTATACGTAAATGCAGCTAAATTATAAAAATATAAATTGAAATTTTATCGAACTCCGTCTTAACGACAAAAACCAAAGTTTTTGTTTTTTTTTTTTTTGAGAACAAACCTCACCAACGAAGGGAATATGCCGTCCTTCGACAAGTTGACACAAAAAAAAAAAAATAAAAATACTGCACCTCAGTCCATCAAGAGTTCAGAGCAAGTGAACCACTCGCAATGAGAGATCGTGATGTTTTCAAAAAAAAAAAATAATAATAAAAATATAAAAACAGGCAAACCATACACTTTGAAACAAACAAAGGAAAACCTGAAATAGAACAATAATTTATAAATTCATAGAATAGAACCACAATCTAAAGGCTGTGATAGAACCATATATGAATAGAACGAGCAGAGTCAAAAAAAGAATTGTTGGAGGAAAACTGGTAAACATTTTAAGGATTTAATCCCAGCCCTAAAAAAAAAAAAATTTAGTAATGCATGTGAATAATTTAAAATTTAAGAAAGTTACAAAAATATATTTTTTAAAAATCAGCCTTACAAAATAAATTTGGCAATAAATATATAAATAAGAATTAAATTTTTTAAAGTAAAATATCAAAAATTAAAATAAAGTATTATTTCATCCGATAATAAAATTAATATACTACAAAACTTTCAATATACTTGCAAGATGAACTTTTTATAAATCATGATATATATTATTGATTGAGCTGACAAAAGGGAACCCTGCTGATAATATTTATTTAGGTCTAATAAAGTATTTAATAAAGTATTAATATGTCTGGTTGATGCACAAATTATCAGAGTATGATACAGGTGGGGTGTTTCTAACTTCTGCAAAATAAAAACAACACATAGTACTTAATGGTCCTAAATCAAAAAAAGGAGTTGGTATAAAGTAAACTTCCTTAGGGTACTACTCTGCGTTGGATAAACTTTTCAACTAATTCATATAAATGATTTTGAGGAGATAAAAGTAAAAATTAAAAAAAATAGACAGGAAGAAACCACAAGGGCCAATCAAGACTGTGACTCAAACTAATCTAGATAATTTGCTAACCCAAATACACATGCAACATGCAAAATACATTACCCAAATTACACAATAATTGAACTAAACAAGAAATGGCAAGCAACTGCACTTTCTGGTTTGTCAATAGAATAATTCACAAAGTAAAAGCTAATGTACACGCCAACTATCACAAATGTTTAAAAATGGCTATTGAATTTAGTAATTAAGCATTGCTGGTACTTTGATTAGACTATAGTCATATATATTGTTGATGATAATAAATTAATTACTTCTGTTGTGGCATCTCATAGGTCGCATAACAATTCAGCATGACGAAGACAATCATTTTGGTAGGATTGATAAGGGTGTGGATAAAGCAAGTTTTTTTTGGGAATAGACGGACAAGACTTTGGAATTATTATCTTCTATATTTAACTTAAATTGTACGAAATGCGAGCTTGGATGGAACAGTTTGTGTGACTTTTTCTGTCTCTATTTTCTTGTACTTGTTATAAAGTCGTTTTCTGACATATCGATATCAGGCGCAAATAACCGAGAAAATATCAAATTGAATACTGTTATTTATATATCTTTGGAAGCTTATTTCTGGCTTTGCTGCTTAGAACTCAAAAAGGAAAAGCAACTTTTGTATAAATTATATTAGAATGATTTGATTCTAAGATCGTTGTGCTGCAATCTTGTTTGTAACAATTAAACAATGTAACATAACGTTATTCGATATTTCTAAATCTGAATATCTTTGTATTGAAGGCTCTGAAACTGTAAATAAAATTATCTTTAGGTAGGGACTGGAAGAAAGATGAATTAAAAATCTATAATTCTCTGTTGCTAATGTCTTGGAGATGGAAGGAATATTTTCTAATCAAAAGTTAAATCTATAGCTAACAACTTTGACATAGAAAATATTAGACTCTTTTCCTCTTGTTATCTAAAAAATGAGTGGCTCTTTAAACTGAAGCACTTTAACAAGTAAGTGAACAAATAAAAACTAAGGAAAATTTGTTGAACAACAAGGTACTAATAAATGCAGTGCAAATTAATCCTCAGATTTTCTATTTTTTTTGTTCATATCTTTTTTATATATATATATATATATATATATATATATATATATATATATATATATATATATATATATATATATATATATATATATATATAATATATATATATATATATATATATATATATATTATTTTAGCCTTTAGTTGTTAATCAAAATTTAGATCCTCTAAAAACAAAACCTTAATTTCTATCTTCCTATTTTCTCTACCTTCAGTCAACTAAAGAGGGTTGTAGTGCTTAAAAGCTTACAAATGTTACTAGTATGCATTCAGAAGATTTGGAATCTTCCGATTTTTTTTATATTTCTCAAATAACCTTTGAATTTTTCTATAATGTATTTTAATTTCTCTGATAGGCAATATCAACCCCAAGATAGAGAATTTTTTTCTTCTGAAATTATATTCTTTCAGTGTTATAAAATTCAATAGGTAATAAAAGAATATAACCCATATGTGATTTTATTAAGCAAAAATAAATATTAAAAACTTACAAAACATAAAACAATTTATACTAAATAAAATTGTCCAACGCTTTACTAACAGCGGAAATATTACATGAATATTTTCAAGCTACAAATCATATTTCAAATTTCATTATACTAACCTAGATAAAAAAAAAAAAAAAAAAAAAAATATCCTGCCTGAAAATACTTGGTTATCGTCTCCATCTACAAAAAAAATTTATTCACAGATATAATATAAGGCACCCATAATATTATATTATAGGTTGATTAGATGGAGTCTCACTGAATGTAAAATGTAAGATTGGAGCGAAAATTGAAAAGGAGCAGTTTTTTTTTTTTTTTTTTTTTTTCACCTTTTGAACCAATCTAATATTTTACAGACATTTTTTTCCTTTCTAGTATATTACAAATATACTTTTTAAACACAAAATAGTCTAATTAAAAAGCAAGCAAACAAACGACAGATATATATATATATATATATATATATATATATATATATATATATATATAATATATATATATATATATATATATATATATATATATATATATATATATATATATATATATATATATATATATATATATATATATATATATATATATATATATATATATATATATATATATATATATATATATAAATTAAATTATATTATAAAATTAATATAGGATAATATAATATAAAAATAATAATAATAATAATAATAATAATAATAATAATAATAATAATAATAATAATAATAATAATAATAATAATAATAATAATAATAATAATTAATAATAATAATAATAATAATAATAATAATAATAATAATAATAATAATAATAATAATAATAATAATAATAATAATAATAATAATAATAATAATAATAATAATAATAATAATAATAATAATAATAATAATAATAATAATAATAATAATAATAATAATAATAATAATAATAATAATAATAATAATAATAATAATAATAATAATAATAATAATAATAATAATAATAATAATAATAATAATAATAATAATAAATAATAATAATAATAATAATAATAAAATAATAATAATAATAATAATAATAATAATAATAATAATAATAATAATAATAATAATGATAATTTTTCTAATATTATTAACAAACTAATGAATATATGAAAAAATAATACCATATATAATTAATTTTTTCTAAAAATTCTCAAAAAAAAAAAAAAAAAAATTTACTTTATCTGTTCTTTGCACTCTGCGAATTATAAAGGGAAGAAGAATTCAGTTGAAATTTGTTAGTGAAAGAACCTTTTTGAATCTAAAAATGTTACAGATTCAAAAAATACGTGTGTAGGTAAAATAATGAAAGTGATGAGAAAGTTTGCAAAATAGAAAGGTAATGAATGTCCTTATATAGAAGCATTTACATAACCTATATATCATGTATATAAAACCACTACATGAATGAGAGAAGAAGATCTAATATGTAAGTAGTGGTCTTTCTAAATGCCATAATAACAGAAAAAAACTAAGGAAACAGAGGAAAATTACTTATTTTTTAAAGCTACTTTTTTATAATAGTTTTCAAGTTGATTAGTTGCAGGAAGTGATCGTTTCCTTTTCCTTTTTTTCAATTTTTTTCTCTTTTCGACAATTAAAATTAGGACAGAAAGAATTAGGAAAGAAAAAAGAAGGAAAAAGGCGGAAAAAACGTTCCAAATGTCCAAGGGATAAAAACGGTTTCCATTTCGTTCCTTTTGACACATTTTTAGCCTTGGGTTCCATTTCTGCCACAGTTTATCTAAGATCCCATATTCTTTCATAATCTGTAAACTATATATATATATATATATATATATATATATATATATATATATATATATATATATATATATATATATATATATATATATATATATATATATATATATATATATATATATATATATATATATATATATATATATATATATATATATATATATATATATATATATATATATAATATATATTATATATATATATATATATATATTATATATATATATATATATATATATATATATATATATATATATATATATATATATATATAATATATATATATATATATATATATATATATATATATATATATGGGATGGCGTAGACGCAGTCCACAGCTATAGAAAATGTTCAGTGTTAGGGCAAGTTGGAACATTTCCCTGTATCAGGTGCCGAATAGTTCGTCCTTTTCCAATTTCCTTTAGATAGTAGGTATACTCAGGAGTGACTATATAAGTATGTCCAGTTGGCCCTGTTTCCTACGTTTTCGCAAATCATCCACACCGTTTACTTAATCACTCAAACTTTTAAACAGCTTTCAAAATGATTTCCATAAATTTAGTCTCGGAGAAGCAGAGAGGAACAGCATACAAAGAAAGCCCTTTATTGACTACTCACTTTATCATCGCTTAGACGTTGGCTGCCTCTGATGACTGATTTGACGCCCTCTAGAGTCTTTCGCTTTTGTTCTGGTGCACTGTTAATTTACTTTAGTAATTCTAGCAAAATCAACTCCAACTCCAACTCTCTTACGTTCTGTGGCGTACATTCCATTTTCTTTACCTTTAGATAAAATTGATTAATTTTTTATTTAAATATGCTTGATCTCTTGCTAAACACTGCAAGGATGCTGCCCTCAGTTTTAGCTGTCGTCTTAAAACTCAAAAAACTCTTTCAACTAATATTTCACCCTCCATTCGAGCAAAATTTTTTCTCTGTAGCATCTAAAGATCCTATCTACACAATGGCAAGATCGTTTCTAAATAACAGATGTAGAAAAATAAATGTTGTTTATGTATACATATATATATATATATATATATATATATATATATATATATATATATATATATATATATATATATATATATATATATATATATATATATATATATATATATATATATATATATATATATATATATATATATATATATATATATATATATAGTAAAAAATTAATATCATAACTTTAATTAAAAAAAATATTTTCCTTAAATGCCGGTAGTACAAAATGGAGACTACTCACTGATAATTTACTGCATTCTTTAAGTAAGAATTTTTTCTAAAAGCAAAAGACGAAGGAATTCTAATGATGGGCGGATTCATTATCTTGAGTGAACAGTCCTTGGCATAATTATATTGAAAAGAGAGCTCTTCAAGCACGTAAACATAATGACCTGATTTAACTCTTGCTATTCCTTCGTCATCAGATTCAGGCAATTTTTGATCTTTATCTCTTACGTATGTTTGCCACACTCTTTGATAACGTAGGGTTTTTCGCTTTCTGATTCAAATAAAAAAAAATATAGCATTTTAACTACAGATTTTAAATTTGTTATTATTATTATTATTATTATTATTATTATTATTATTATTATTATTATTATTATTATTATTATTATTATTATTATTATTATTATTATTTATTATTTATTTATTTATTATTTATTATTATTTATTATTTATTATTATATTATTATTATTATTATTAATTTTATTATTATTATTATTATATTATTATTATTATTATTATTATTATTATTATTATTATTATTATTATTATTATTATTATTATTATTATTATTATTATTATTATTATTATTATTTATTATTATTTATTATTATTATTATTATTATTATTATTATTATTATTATTATTATTATTATTATTATTATTATTATTATTATTATTATTATTATTATTATTATTATTATTATTATTCTGTTATTTATTATTATTATTATTATTATTATTATTATTATTATTATTATTATTATTATTATTATTATTATTATTATTATTTATTATTATTTATTATATTATTTATTTATATTATTTATTATATTATTATTAATTATTATTATTATTATTATTATATTATTATTATTATTATTATTATTATTATTATTATTATTATTATTATTATTATTATTATTATTATTATTATTATTATTATTATTATTATTATTATTATTATTATTATTATTGTTATTATTTATTATTATTATTATTATTATTATTATTATTATTATTATTATTATTTGTTGTTATTATTTTTTCTTTTATTTATTATTATTGTTATTGTTATTGATATTATTTATTTGTTTATTATGGTTTTAATGGATTTCCTTTCATTGTTATTGTTGTTACTGTTATCTGTTATTTCAATCATTATGATTATTATTATTATTATTATTATTATTATTATTATTATTATTATTATTATTATTGTTATTATTATTATTATTATCAATAATAATAATATTATTGTTAGTAGTAGTTGTAGTAATAGTAGTAGTATTCTTTTTAGTTTTTAAAGTGTTTCATTTTTAAAAACTTTACGAATAATAATAATAAAAAAAAAACCTAAACTATATTAAAAGTTTTAATTCATTTTGTATATTAAAAAATGGTACGTTATAATAATTAATGTTGAATAATTACAAATACCTTGAATTGTTCCTCCAAAGAAGTTCCTCTTTCAAAACCAAAATCGAATTTTTTGTTTTCCAAAAGACCTTCAAGAGTTGTGAAAGGTAATTTGGTTCTTGAAAATGTTAAAGAGGAGATAAGAAAAGCCACATAATGACTATAAATCAAGTAAGAAGAAAAGAAGATGATGATCATCGTTATTCGGGTTGAAATGCTTGAAATTTTCCACTGATTTGCTTTAAAAAAATAAAAAATAAAAAAATAAAAATTACATATTAAAATGCTTTCACATTTTGATTAAAAAAATATAGCTAAATTTTTTGAAAAATCTTTTATTGGTTTTAAAGTATATATTGCATACCCCACAATTTCAACTGTGGGCACGAGATACCCCAAAAAATGGTTGCTATGCAGAATAAAAAAACACTTAATAAAAGACTTGAATCTTATCTAAATCTACCTACTATGTATATTTCATTTATAGACCGCATGAAATACTTTAATGAAACACTTCTGAAAATATTTTTCAATTTTTGCCTCAACAATATTATTGACTAAAAAAAAAAAATTAGCAGATTTTATTTTATTTTTTGGTATTTTGATTAGACATAAATTTTTTTTAACTAGTATACAACATTCGCCATGTAAGCATGTCCTTGCCCCTCCTTCCACCGATCTTTAATCAGTTATATATATATATATATATATATATATATATATATATATATATATATATATATATATATATATATATATATATATATATATATATATATATATATATATATATATATATATATATATATATATATATATATATATATATATATATATTAGGGATGGAGCGATACCAAAATTTTTACCGATACCGATACCGATACCGATACCTAAAATTACCAGATACCGATACCGGTATCGGTATCGGAAAATATGCCGATACTACTACCGATACCGATACCGATACTTTACTCTTATACAAAAATTTTGCCGATACCGATACCGATACTGACAAGGCCGATACCGATACCGATACCGATACCGGTATCGGAAAATATGCCGATACTTGCCGATACCGATACCGATACCGATACTTCACTCCATTCCTAATATATATATATATATATATAAATATATATATATATATCATTAATAGTGGTGTTCCTCATGGATCTGTCCTATCCCCAACACTTTTTCTGCTTTTCATTAATGACCTTCTTTCTATTACTTCATCTCCTATCCACTCCTATGCTGATGACTCCACCCTTCATTACTCTTTTCATTTTGAAAGACGCCCCTCCCAGCAACAGTTAATAGAGGCAAGGCGGGTGGCCTTGGAGCAACTAACCTCTGATCTATCTCTCATTTCCAATTGGGGCAAAGAAAACATGGTCGTTTTCAATGCCTCAAAAACTCAATTCCTCCATCTCTCTACTCGACACAATCTTCCACACAACTACGATATCTTCTTCGAAAACACACAACTCGAACCTTCATCTATTCTTAATATCTCTTGGTGTTTCTTTTTCTCGTGATCTTTCTTGGAAAGATCACATTACCTCTCTTTCTAAACAAGTTTCTAAGAGGTTGGGTGTTCTGAGGCGCCTTCAAATTTCTTTATACCACCCCAGTTGCTTGCTCTGTATAGGGGTGTTGTTCGCCCCTGTATGGAGTATGCGTTACACATCTGGGGTGGTTCCACACACACAGCTCTCCTGGAAAAGGTGGAGTCTAGAGCTTTTCGCCTTATCAATTCTCCTGCTCTCACTAATTCAATCCAATCTCTTTCTGCCCGTCGAAATGTTGCGTCACTCTCTCTATAATATCGCTATTACAACGGACACTGCTCTTCTGAACTCTCTCGTTCGCATACCTCCTCCATTGAGAAGGGCTCGTGCGACTCGACTTTCTACACAGTCTCATCCTTTCTCTGTCCAACTCTCTTACCCCAGACTTAACCGCTTATACTCAATCTTACATGTACTCTACTGGCAAAGTCTGGAACACACTTCCTTCCCATCTATTTTCCCAACTTCCTATGACTTCCTCTGCACCTTTTAAACTTGACTTGTATCGGGTCATGTCGGCCTTTTAATTTGACCATGATTTCCGGACTTAATCCTCCCAAACTCTGGTGGAAATTGGTAGGCCTTCTGGCCTTTTGCCCACCAGAGGATATATAAATATATATATATATATATATATATATATATATATATATATATATATATATATATATATATATATATATATATATATATATATATATATATATATATATATATATATATATATATATATATACCATTTGAGCTAAAGGATCCTACGACGACAAGCATTGCATCGGTGATTGAAATCTTAATTATTTCTTTGCGGTGAATGTCTTGATAGAAAAGAAATCGTAACACAAAAGAGAAGTGAAAACATTGACAAAAACGAGCCAAGTAGTTTGAGTCATTTCCATCACATAACTTGACCACATTTCGTCTCTTCTTCGCGGTAGATTAATGGCCATTTTATACCTAAAATTAGGATAAAAAATAATGATAAATAAATTAATTAATAAAAAAATAAATAATCATGAAATAAGTTAAGATTTAATTAAATTAATTAAAAGTAAATACAAAATTTTAGTTTTCACTGAAAGCATTTAATTGAATCTGGAAAACCGGAGACTCTACGTTCTCGATTTCGTTTACCAGCATAAAATTGTTTAAATATATTTTCTAAATTTTATAAATAAAATCTAGAAAGTTTATTTAGATATTTTAAACAAATCTTTTGGCCTTAGACTGAACCCTTTCAGAAAGAGAGATGAAACAGAACCCTCTTCCCATAAGATGTGAGAAGTATTCTGTACAAAGTGGATGACGCTCTGATAATTCTGTTGTATTTCCAGAAAGGAAAGAAACTTTCACTCAACGCAAACAAAAATAGTGTTTGAAGCTACTTTAGCTACCCTGTGATATGAGCCTTTATGTTGAGATAATGAATGCTTATGTTGTCCATAGTCAAAACGATAGTGCCATCAAAATATATTGAACACTTGAGAGGTGTTTTTGAGATAGAGATGTGAAGAAGTAGAATTTTAATAGAACCAAATTTCAAAAAGCTA
>SEYY01000704.1:35000-40000 GCA_009176605.1 Armadillidium nasatum
AATAATAATTAATAATATTATTATTATTATTATTATTATTATTATTATTATTTATTATTATTATTATTATTATTATTATTATTACCTGAAAAGTTATTATCAAATGATTTTACTTAATCACTCATTATTTTTTTGAGTTGTAACTTACAGTAACTATATATATATATATATATATATATATATATATATATATATATATATATATATATATATATATATATATATATATATATATATATATATATATATATATATATATATATATATATATATATATATATATATATATATATATATATATATACATATATGTTGGGTTAAAATTACATGAATTGTTAAACATTTGAAATGTTTTCCATTTAAATCAAATCTTTTTTCTGCCGATAAATCTTCATTATAGAAGGAAAAATTCATATTCTTGTTTCCGATTGGTAGTGAGGTACAAAGAAGGAAAATATTGAATATAAATCGCCAACAATCTTGATTCTGATCATATATATATATATATATATATATATATATATATATATATATATATATATATATATATATATATATATATATATATATATATATATATATATATATATATATATATATATATATATATATATATATATATATATATATATATATATATATATATATATATATATATATATATATATATATATATATATATATATATATATATATATATATATATATATATATATATATATATATATATATATAATTCTCCTTTATCTTCTGAGATGCCTACAGAATTTAATCTAATTCACTTTACAGCTTCCATGTTTTAACTTGGTCATATTTTTATTTATGTTCTCTCCATGTTCTCCATGTTCTCTGTCAATGACGGATTCAGCTCAATAAAAAGAGAATTGAAGGTAGAAGCAAATTTTAGTTAATAGACAAAATAATGCAACTAAATAGGAATTTGTTTCATTATAAGCCTAATTTACATTTCACTTTAAGAGTTAAAAAGGATAATAATTAATAATAATAATAATAATAATAATAATAATAATAATAATAATAATAATAATAATAATAATAATAATAATAATAATAATAATAATAATAATAATAATTATTATTATTATTATTATTATTATTATTATTATTATTATTATTATTATTATTATTATTATTATTATTATTATTGCCGTTATATTTTGGTTTCTTATATTATATTTCATAATTAATTGTTTGGTACAACAATTCACTACATTTTTATTACAACAGATCTATTAGAACTTAGATTCAGACTCGACCTCAATATTTGAATTCGATATATATATATATATATATATATATATATATATATATATATATATATATATATATATATATATATATATATATATATATATATATATATATATATATATATATATATATATTATATATATATTGGATATTTATTTGTGTATCAAATCCCCTCCCATACTATTATGTTGGCAAAAAATGAACTAAATGAAAACTCTTAAAATTAAATGATAAGACGAGGAAGAACGTTCATTAATGATCTTTCTACTTTACAAGAAGTCCAAAAAATTATCAATAGAAGAAGAGGAAATAATCGTGATTAAATCTGGTACGAAAAGGGGAACTTTGGTACTATTTACTTTTTTTTTTTTTTTTTTTTTTTTACAAAAGGAATATTAATTGTTGCCCTATTAACTAGTATATATATATATATATATATATATATATATATATATATATATATATATATATATATATATATATATATATATATATATATATATATATATATATATATATATATATATATATATATATATATATATATATATATATATATATATATATATATATATATATATATATATATATATATATATATATATATATATATTATATATATATATATATATAATAAAGAAAAAAAAGTTGAAATTATTATTATTGGCAATAAATAAAAAGAAATATTTTCCAAAAAGTTGATAAGTAAATTAATAACTTAGGCAAATAGATTTTTTTTTTTATCGTTCATAAAGGAAGATATTGATTTACTTCAATTTTTAATAATCTCAAAATTTAATACATGACGTCACGCTAAAGACAAAAATTAATGAGTTTCTTCGTGGAAAAGAAAGAAAAAAAATGGCTTTTCATGCAAACAAAGGAAGACAATACCAAATTCACTCGCATCACAATTCCAAAAATAACAACAACAACAACAACAACAACAACAACAACAACAACAATAATAATAATAATAATAATAATAATAATAATAATAATAATAATAATAATAATAATAATAATAATAAAAATAAAAATAAAAATATTGAAAATAATAATAATAATAATAATAATAATAATAATAATAATAATAATAATAATAATAATAATAAAAGAATCTTTTCAGAATCAAGAAATTCTTAAATTTATCATAATAACACGCAATGGATCTAGCCATTCCAAGCGAAATAAATATGAGGTTCAATGAGCGTCATAATCAATATAACTACTACTACTTTTACTACTACTACTACTACTACTGCTAATAATAATAATAATAATAATAATAATAATATAATAATCATAAAAAATTAACAATAATAAATGACACTACTATTTCTGCCACTGCAATTAATGATAATATTGTTAATAATATTAATAATTACAATGTGATACAACTACTAAAATTAATAATAATAATAATATGATAAGAATACTACTACTATTACTAATAATAATAATAATAAAAATAATAATAATAATAATAATAATACAATAACTACTACTGCTACTACTACTATTAATAATAATAATAATAATAATAATAATAATAATAATAATAATAATAATAATAATAATAAAAATTGCAGTAATAATAATAATAATTACAAAAAACTTACATTCGCACAAATATACAATTGTACATACATGCATGACTCAAACATTAGAATGATTGATTTGCTTTGTGAAAGTCCCTCGTTCGATTCCTTGTATGGTTCTTTAGACCTAACTTTCAAGAGGGATTTCCTCCTTTAAAAGGGCAACTCTCCTGAGGTCCATTTTTTTTTTTTTTTTTTTTTTTTTGCATGCATGTAAGCTAATTTTATCAAAATGCATTTTTTAAAAATATATACATATATGTAAATTAATTTTATGCGCACATACTTTTAAAAAAATTACAAATATGCATGAAAATTAATATTTATGCGTACATACCTTTAAAAATTTGGACATACGTAAGTAACTAATATTTAAGTATCCATACTTATACGTACAAAGTAAAGAGAGTTATTTTTGTCAAATGATAAATAACAGACTAGATTACAACAGTAGTTTAATAAATCAACAAAATTAGCATATATATATATATATATATATATATATATATATATATATATATATATATATATATATATATATATATATATATATATATATATATATATATATATATATATATATATATATATATTAGAACATACGAGTGTTTATCAATAAAATTATTAAAAATATATTTTTCTTGGGGTGGGGGATAGAAATCCTTTCGAAGAATAGCAATGATTTTGAAGCATCCTTCCAAATTATGAAAAATTGAATCAATTTGTTAAATTAAAATTTCAAAGTTGCCTAAATGATAAAACCAATTTTAAACAAATATATTTGATAAATTCCATTTGTTTTCACATATATTTTAAAAGGGGAAATTTATCATTATTATTTCACACTGATATGATTACTACTACTACTACTACTACTAATAATAATAATAATAATAATAATAATAATAATAATAAAATTTATAAGGGGAAGACATATGAAATGATGAAATTATCTCCCACTCCCCCATTGGTCATATGAGATATTGGAGTGAGTTGAAACATGGGGCTGCATTCCAGTATTCATCCTTTAAATCTGTCAGTAATGGTATTCATCAGGGTTCTCTTCTACATCTATATCTTTCTAATTTTCATTAAAAAATTTCTATTAATATTCTCCTATGGATTCACTACACTTTTCATTAGTTCTTTCAGTTTTAAAAAACAAATCACTATATACGGCATATAGTTAATTCTTGAAGGGTGATCTTGTAGAAGCTAACCTCTGATCTTTTTCATATACTCTTCTCTGACCAATTGTTGTTTTTAATACTACAAAACTCAGTTCCTTCATCAATCTATATGAAATGATCTTCAACACAACCAAAATACCTTCGAAAACACCCAACTCAAATCCTTCTTTGTTTTTAATATTCTTGGTATTTCCTTTTAACCTGATCTTTCTTGGAAGGGTTACATTATTTATTTTCCTAAGGAAGCTTTTAAGTTGTGAGCTATTCTGAGGAACCTTCTGAGCCTCTTCTCACTATCCTAGTTGCTTCCTATGTATACAGTAGGTACACTGTTTGCTCTAGTATGGGGTGTGCATGACAAATCTAGTGTAGTTCCACTTACACATCTCTTTTTAATAGGATGGTGTCGGTTCTTTTCTCTTTATCATTTCTCTTACTCTCCCTTACTCCAATATTTATCTTGATTTTGACCTGTTGAATCACTCTCCATATTTTTTAAGCTACTGCCGACATTCACCGACAAAACCTATTCTAGGAGGAAGTTTAATAAAAGGAATCTCGAACAATTTACTCAGATAAGCGCAGGAGCAAGTTTCAAAGTGAAAGGAGATTAATTTCAGGAAGAAATACAAAAAAGGAAAGAAGAGGTAGCTGGAAAAAAGCACTCTGGAATTCCAATCTCCACATAAAATTCAGTCAAGCTAATTGGACTCCCTTTGCTGCGAGAGTGCGGCAAGGGTGCTGCAAATTCTGATTGTCATTTCCCTCGAGTATTTGTCGTTATAATACTAATAGAAGAGATGAAGAGCCAAGGAAACATAGTAAAGAAAAGAACCAATAGAATTAGAAAGTAACGAGCAGAGTATTAGTCTTTTAACTATGTACTCGACCTTATCCAGTAAATGGGAAGAACTAGAACCAACAACAGACGTGAAAG